>CABHPP010143150.1:39206-54899 GCA_902168425.1 Peromyscus attwateri
AGGTCCCTACTGTCCCCAATGAGACAGAGCTAAGGGCAGCTGAAAGACCCACTGAGGTCCCTACTGTCCCCAATGAGACAGAGCTAAGGGCAGCTGAAAGACCCACTGAGGTCTTACAGGGTCTTCAGCACAGAGCAGGGGTCGCTAATTCCCTGTCCGAGGTGACGGCTGTGGTTGAGTGTGGAGACACCCCCACCCCCAGTGTCACCACTGCTATTATGTGCAGAGGACGTGATGCCCCTGCCTGAGAATCACAAACTCTGGAGGCGCTGAGTGCCAGGGTAACTTTTTGTAGGCCAGGGCAGCCCTGCCTGCTGCCTGCACACCGTCAGGAGTGGTCAGGACACAGGCTCACAGGATCCAAACAGGATTGCCCTGCACACCTCCTGCACAGGGCCTGGGCGTGTGCATCAGCCCAGCAGCGAGGCAGCTGGCAAGTGAGCCAGGCAGTAAGCTCAGGGAGCTGAAAGGGTCCTGAGGAACCTTGTGACAGAACCCGTCACTCCAAGGCCTCCACTCTGGGGCATCTGGCATGGGCTCTGTGCCGGAGCACCATTTCCTCCTGGGGTTCCCCTACTCTGTGAGCGTTCTCTTCATCAGCCACAACCTGTCAACGTGCCTGTGGATTGTACAATATGTGGGCCCATGTGTCTGGTGTCCTTGACTTTTGCAGTGTTTTCCAGGCTCATCTGTGATGTAGCAGGTGTCCGCACCCTTCATTGTGATGGAATGTAGCCCTTCTTCCTTCTGTATCCATGGGACTCTGGTTCCAGGCCCCACGGATCCGTCCATAGACAGGGAGTCTCTCACATAAAAGGGTACTGTACAGAATATGACCCATGCACATCCACCAGTTACTTACTGCCTTTTTAGATTATCGCCCGCAGAGTGCCAGTGTTACAGCTCTGGAGGGAAAGGTATCCTGACTCGTCAGGAAGTCAGGCCATACCTACAGTTGTGAAGGGAGGTATCCTGGATACCTACAGCTCTGGAGGGAAAGGTATCCTGACTCGTTGGGAAGTCAGGCCATACCTGAAGCTGGAGTGTGGTGGGGGATGGTCTCCCCGCAGGATGTAGCAGTCCTGTTCCTGAGAGAGCCATTATAGCTGAGCACTGCTTCACGCCCCTCATAAGGGGGCTTCCCAGCAGAGGTATCCACTCCTGCTCTGTTCTCCTAAGGGGACGACCTAGCAGAGGTATCTCTTTCTTCTCAGGCCCAAGATGTTATTTCTTCTGCTTCACTCTGCAGAAATGTAGCAATCTCCTCAGGCTATGACAAGTTGTTACTTTTTCTGCTCCACCCCTCTAAGGGTCGGTCTCAGCAAAGATTCTCCTGTTCCACATGGGGAAAGAAGATCTTCAACCAAAACTTTTTTTTTTCTTTTTTTTGGTTTTTAGAGACAGGGTTTCTCTGTGTAGCTTTGGAGCCTGTCCTGGAACTCACTCTGTAGACCAGGTTGGCCTTGAACTCACAGAGATCTGCCTGCCTCTGCCTCCCGAGTGCTGGGATTAAAGGTGTGTGCCACCAACACCTGGCACACCTGGCACACCCAAAATTCTTATAAGAAAGAGATTTGTTTGGGAAGGAGGCATCCAGGAGAACAGCTGCCTCTGCCAGGATGGAAAAGGACCGCCCACAACTGAACAGGCTGAGAGGCTTATATAGGGCTTCTTAGGGGCGGAGCTTCTCTAGAGAGAAGATTTTTCTGCTCAGGCATTGGTTAGTCTTCCTGCTCAGGGATTGGTTGGTTTAGTCCGTCAGGAGCAGAGTTGGCTCTGGTTTCAGAGCCAAACTGTGCTTCTTTCTCTAGCTCTGGTTTCAGAGCCAGGGGGAGCTTCTGTGGCTGGCCCTTTAACCCTACACAGAGAACCACTTGAATGGTTACACAGTGTAGGGAGTATGTCTCATATACATGTGGCAAGCCCTGCTGTCCGACTCCAGAGAGCATGTCAGCAGCACTGAGGATTTTTATTTGGCCCGTGGTTAGCGGAATCCTGGGTGGGAAACTGTGGACGCAAGGGACCAAAGCCAGCTCTGATGGGGACAGTGTGTGCTGGTTGGTTTTGTCAACTTGATGTAAGTTAGTCACTTGGGAAGAAGAACCCTCCATGGAGGAACTGCCTAGATAAGACTGGCCTGTGGACACATCCATGAGTAACAGTCATGATTCTGATTGATGTAAGAGGGCCCAGCTGGCTGTGGGCGGTACCATTCCCTAGGCAGGTGGTCCCGGGCTTTGTAAGAAAGTTAGCTGAGCAAGCGGGTAAGCAGCCTTCCTCTGTGCTTTCTGCCTCGAGTTCCTACCTTGATTTCCCTTAGTGACTTGGAAGCGTAAGCCAAAGAAATACTTCCTCTCCCAGTTGCTTTTGGTCAGAGTGTTTTATCATCACTGCAATGGAAAAGAAAACTGAGGCACCATGGGTCCGGGGCCCAGGGCCGCTGCGTTCATCTGCTGTAGGATGGCTACATGGAGTTTTATCTGGTCGCTGGCTGAACGATCCTAGAGTTCTCCCCACGAACGCTGTGTCAGGCATTTGTCTCAGTGGCCTGTCTCTGTGTGCCTGCTGTGTCTGGGGTAAAGCCAGAGCAGCGCTTCCAGTGTCCAGCTAGGCTGCCTGGCTGGCCAGTGAGTTCTTAGCATCTGCCGGTCTCTGTACCAACCCCACCCCTTCCTTCCACAATGCTGGGGTTACAGGCGTTCCTGGCCGTGCTTTTTACATGGGTGCTGGGGATTTGAACTTGGGTCCTCATGCCTGCATAGCCAATGAGCATCCTCCCAGCCCATCTCAGTGTCTTCTGTGTATATCTAGTAGAACACACAGGGTCACATGCTTACTTTGTCATGAACTGTTTGAGGAAGCAGGCACAGATATTAGCAGGACTCTGGAGCTGTCCTCCCCAGATGCTACTGCTGTGTGGTGTGGGGCCAGGCACAGGTTTGTGGGTAGTAGGCTCCATACTTGGATCTTCTTATGGTACTACCATGCTGTGTGACCTGGGTGAGTAAGCTTCCCTCTCTGAGTCTGTGTGTCTCCTGGACATACCAGGATGTCTGGATGGGTAAGCATACAGGGTGGTGGTGCCTGGCAGCTGTTTGATCCTGTACCTGGCTAGAGTGTAAATAAAGTAGAAGTTGAAGAACCAATAGAGGGACATGCCCTCAGAGCCTGTCCCCACCCCTTCCAACTGTGATGATCTTGAAGCCTGCCGCTCAGCTGTGGAGAGGAGAACTTGGGCAAAGTGTGGTGAACGGAAGAGATGTGACGCGCTCTGCCAAGTGGGGCTCCTCAGCTACACCCCAAAGCACCAGCCTCCTGCTTATGAAGCAGCTAAATTGAATGGGAAGGAGCAGCCTTGGGCCAGCAGAGTGATAGTTACTCAGGCTGATGGTGCCCGCCAGAGCCTTCCCTGTGCGGAGCCAAGTGATTCCTGACCCACCACAGGGTCGCCTTGCTGCCCACGTTCTGGATGAGACCCGATTCTCTGAGGCTGCTGTGGGACGTTCCAGTTAGAGCCAGAATCTGCTTCCCTCTCCCTAGGAGTGGTTTGTGAGGGGCTGGCATCTGAGTGTGAGGCGGGGCTGCACCCGGGGGGAGGGTGGAGCCTGCCAGGGAGCAGGGGACACAAGGCTCCAAGGGCACAAGGGGGCAGAAAAGGGAGGGGAGGGGCTTCTGTGGGTGGTGGCACTACACACACTTTCCTGGCAGATGGAGTCAGGGGGTGGAAGGAGGCACAGTTGTGGTCCTGCCTCTCTCTCCTCTTTCCATTCTTTTCTGGTCAGAGGGAGACCTGCTGCTTTCCTTGATGGCCGAGGCTTCTGTGACAATCTTTTCCTGCTGACCAGGGGAGAAGCAGAGGGGAATGTCCAGAACTGGCCTTCCAAACAGCACTGTAAGGGCAGACTCTTTGCTAGAGTCCCTAACTGGGGGGTGCAGGGAAGGTGCATGGTGGCTTCTGCCCTGGGCTCCTGGGAGGCCAGTGACACTTCTGGTTACCAGGAGCCTCGGATTTAGGTTGAGGACCCATCTATGGAGGGTGGCATTGAAGGTCAGCCACCCTTCATAGCCTCCTTTTGGTCACACCTGATACAAGTTGTCACAAGCAGTTGTGTCCCCCATGGCCTGGATGGAGGCTCTGTGCCTGGCCCTCCTTAGCTGACTTCTGTCAGTACCCTGTGCCGTCAAACTGTGAATGACGCAGCCCGGACCCTGCACTTCCTGTGAGCTGCCACACTTGAGGTAGCACAGGAGCCACCAAACTCACTTGTTAAGATACCTACCCTGTAGCATCGTTCGACTGACAGGTAGGAACACCGAGGCACAGGGAGAGCTGGCTAGGAGCCACCCTGGCTCTGTACTGCCCACGATGGCATCCCCAACTGTCTCCCTCCTCCAGCTGACGGCAGCTGGGAAAGGGACAGAGACATGACACACATTGTTCCTAACCAGACTTTATTTGGTGGCTGTGGGCCTAGCATGGTGCTGGGGACCTGGGCTCTACCCAAGCCTACTTTGGGTACTACAGGGTCACAGCTCCTACCAGGTAGAGGGCCCTCAAGGAGGAGGGGAGTAGAGAAAGAGGCTTATCCATCTGAGGTGGGTCCTGCTTGGCCTCCACCGCTGTTAGGAGCCAGGGAGGCCAGAGGCAGGCTGGGGCGGGAAGCTGTTGGTTGAAGGCTGGCCTGGGAAACCATCCCTGCTAACCTTGGCCTCACCAGCACCCCAGCAGTACACTCTGCCAGGTCAAGTCAGGTGTGGGATGCCAGGGGAGGGGCCTCCTCTGTGTCACAGCAGGGGGAAGTACACGTCCTTCTATTAGTATATTGAAAAGACAGCTGTGTACCAAAGTCTCTAGAAAAGGGGTATTGTCCTTTACAAGATGGGGGACACTAGGCTCCTTAACATGGCCTCAGGGGGAGTCAGTCTCGGCCCGAAGTGCACCAGGCAGCTAGAAGCAGGAGAGAGAGAAGTAGTGGTCAGTGGCTGGGCTTATGGGGATCAAGGCCCCTTCCATGGAGGCTGGGATGGCTGTGGGCAGGAGTGGGTAGCGTGGGTATGGGCGACCATGGGCAGAGTTCCAGGCCAGGCTTTGCGAACCTATGCTGCTCACTCAAGCCCTGGGTGGGGGGTGGGAAGTCTTAGGTTCTCTCTGGGCAGACACACTTCCTAAGCTTCTTGTGTGAGCCCCCACACGTACCCCCCGGCGCCTTGGCCTCACCCTGTCTCTGTCCATGCACCAAGCCTCGGGTGAGGAGCATGCATCTGGACCAGGATTCCTGGTGGCGAGTGAGCAAAAAGTCCCTGTAGGTCTGGGACCCTTCAAGGTGGCTGGTGCTGCTCAGAGACCTGGGGCACCCCACCCGAGTGGCCATTTTGTCCCTGGCCCTCTACCTGGCACGGAGATCTGGGAGAGCGCCTCAGGCTGGCTCAGAGTGTCCACCTTGACATGTCGGAAGGCCTTGCACACGGGACTCTGCAGGTGCCTGCAAGCCAGGAGCATGGATCAGTCCAGGGCTATGTCTCGGGGGAGGGGTGTGGGGAACTTCAGGGGTGGGCCCACGTCTAGTCCGGCTCTGTCTGGGGTAGGGGCTGTGACCTTGTGAACATCCATCCAGGAAGGCCTTTGGCGCTAGACTGCCCATGGGAACAAGATCAGACCTCTAGCCCCGACCTTTCCTGATTAGCTGCAGCAACGGAGCAAGGGCTGAATCCTGTGCAGATGATGGCGCCACGGCCCCCGGGGGCTGCAGCCTGTGTCTGCGAGCCAGCCCTGTGTGCTCACTCCTCCCCGCAGCACCCAGGTCCTCAATCTCACAGCCCTGAGCATTCATTGAGGGGGAGGACAGGGGCAAAAGTGACCCCCTCTGTCTGTCCTGTGTTGGTGTTGTACAGGAACTAGAAACCTCTGCAGTACGGTGTCTCCATGTGGGGGGGTCAGGGAAGTGCCTGGGCTGTGCTCTGAACCGGCGCAGTACCCCGTGGCCAGCCGCAAGGCACCGGGCAGCTCTACTCACAGCCAGGATCCAGACCCAGCACCTGATGACGCAGGCAGGTGCTGAGTGGCGGTGGCAGGGGCCGGGGGCGGGGGTGGGGGGGGGGGGGGGGGGGGGGGGTGTGGCACTTTGGGAAACTGAGTCCTTAGGGCAGAGATTTACATGCATGGTGCCATATGGAGAGCCTGGGTCAGGGGTCTCACTAAGAACCCTGCTGCCTCCGGGTGAAAGGCACAAGCTAGCCAGGAAAGGAAGCTTGCCCAGATGGAGACGCCTCTGCAACCAGAAGCCAGGCTCGTCACCATCCTCCCCACCCTCTCCTCTAAAGGTCCTCAGGGTGAAGGAACAGGAACACAGAGCCTGCCAGCTCCATCTTACCGCAGCCCCAGCCCCTGGCGTGGGGTAGGGACAAGGCTGTACCAACCTCTTCCACTCTTCCTCCGTCTCCCAGAACTCATAGATGACAAAGGTGAGGCCGTCTGCCATCCTCACCGCGGCGACGCTGCAGGGAGGTGACAGGCACGTCTGTGGCTGGCCGTGGCTGTCTGCGCCCACAGATGCACGCCACGGTCTCAACCTCCACGGGACAATGGGAGCTGGAGACACCAGGGATATCCCGGGAGAGAGCGCAGCTTAACCCACTCTCAGGCCCCGCAAGCATCCAGGGGCAGCCACGAGGCCACCCGGCACAGCACCATGGCCCACAATGACAGCAGGACTTGAGATGATTTAAAACATCTGGTTTTGGGGGTTGGGGCGATGGCTCAGTCGGCCCATGACTGTGAAAACCTAAGTTCAACCCCCAAAATCCGTGTGGAAAAAACTCAGGATCCTGTCTCAAGAAAACAATGTTAAGACCCGTAAGATGGCTCAGCGGGTAAAGGTGCTCGAAACATAGCCTGATGAGCTGAGTTTGATTCCCAGGGCTGACATAGTGGAGGAGAGGTCCATCTCCTGCATGCTGACCTCTGACTTTGTGCTGACTAGTTTGTGTGTCAGCTTGACACAGCTAGAGCCATCTGAAAGGAGGGAACCCCAGTTGAGAAAATGCCTCCATAAGGTCTGACTGTAGACAAGCCTGTACGGTGTTTTCTTATTTAGTAATTGATGTGGGAGGTCCGAGCCTACTGGGTGGTGTCATCCCTGGGCAGTAGCTTTTATGAGAAAGCAAGTTGGGAAAGCCCTAGAGAGCAAGCCAGTAAGCAGCACCCCTCCCTGGCCTCTGCATCAGCCCCTGCCTCCAGGCTCCTTCCCTGATTGAGTTCCTGTCCTGACTTCCTTTTATGATGAACTGTGATATGAAATGCAAATGAAATAAACCCTTTCCTCCCCAAGTTGCTTTTGGTCATGGTATTTCATCACAGCAATAGAAACCCTAAGAGAAACTTCCACAAACACCCCCACTCCCAACCCCTAGTGTACACACACACACACACACACACACACGGGCACACACACACGGGCACACACACACGGGCACACACACACGGGCACACATGTACACGTACATTTACACACAAAACACCTGCTTTTCAAACCAAAGCACACAGCCTGTGCCCTGCTCACTCTGTCTCTTTTGGGCCTTAAGACAACCGCAGGAAGCCCAGACCTGAGCGGATAAGAGGTCACTGAAACTCAGGAAGGGCTATCCCAGAATTAATGAGCTGCAGCCCAGGCAAGTCCCTTGAATGAATGACCTGGGATGTCACTCCATTTCAGATGGGCCAGATGTCACGGGCAGTGATATGAACTTGTGGGCTCTGGTGGCGTCAAGGGCCCACTCAGTGCTGTCCCTGTCCCCACCAGCTCCTCCTGGACCCCACATGTGGCGGAAGTGTACCTGAGCTCCTCAAAGAGGTGACCTTCATTAGGGTGAAGGCTATGCAAATTTTAAGTCAAAGCTGGGCAGTGGTGGCGCACGCCTTTAATCCCAACACTCGGGAGGCAGAGGCAGGCAGATCTCTGTGAGTTTGAGGCCAGCCTGGGCTACAGAGTGAGTTCCAGGAAAAGGCACAAAGCTACACTGAGAAACCCTGTCTCGAACCCCCCCCCCCAAAAAAAAACCAAAAAAAAAAAAAAAAACCGAAGTCAAGCCATTTATGAGAGAAGTGAGGGAATGCGACTGTGCTTCATCGTTAGTTCATTGTGCGCCAGTCTCAGGGCTCTTGATGAGTGGATGGGGGTGCCTGCCAGCCTTAGCCCATGGCCCTGTGCCAGCCAGGGCAGGTGCCTGCTCTGCTCTCTCTTTAGGCACAGCAAAGCTTATCATGGACAATTGGGACCATAGGAGTGTGGCTACCACAGGATGATGACAGTCAGCCAGGTGACTGTCTTTGTCTGGCTGCTGGCTTCTCAGGAGTAAACTTCCGGCAGGAAGTCACAGCAGGGCAGGCTTGGGTATGAAGGACACATAGGATGAAGCCTCGTACACAGATGTACAGATCCTGTGACAGGGTCCCGTCCTTCAGGGACTGGGGGTGGGAGGGGCAACAGAACCAGGAAGGCCCAGGTGAGGATAAGCGGGGGTGCCTGGACCCCAGGGTGACGTTCCCCTCCTCTCTCTTCCTTTAAGAACCATGGCAAGGGCTGGGATGTGGCTGGTCAGATGGCATGTGCCCAGCACCCACAAGAGTTTTGGTTCACCCCCAGCCCAGCAAAGAAAAACCATCTGTACAGCACCTCACTGAGCCCTGTGCTCACTGGGGACTCCAGACAGATATCACGGCACACCCGCAGGCACCAAGAAGCCAACATGACTTCCACAGCCAATGTGATTATGTGTTCTGGGCTCTCTCATGCAATTGGTGAGCTGATCCTTTATCAAGACTGTGAAGGCCAAAGGCCCAGCCATCCCCTGCCTACCCTCTTCCCATCTCCCCTTCCGTCTTCAGCCAAAGCAGGGCCCTCCTCCTTGTCTGAGTGTGTGGTTTCTCCCTGCAGCCCTCAGCCTATCTTCACACAGAAGACAGGACCAGCCTGGTTCCTGATGATGCCATCCCAACACACAGCTTCTGGTGCCCCTCCTTAGGCTATTCCCCCCTCACTCTGTCCAGCCAAACCACCATCACCCTCTCTCCGTACTGGCTATGTGCGGACCCTCACTGGTGGCCACACTCATCTGCTTCACCTTGCTGAGCTACCCAGGGTTGGCAGGACAGGAGTGGGCGGGAGCCAGTGACCTGCATTCTGGAAGACCGCTCCCCGCCCCCCCCTCCTGGAGACTCAGCTTCTCCCCTTAATCAAGCAGTCACTGACTTGAGTTAGGCTCTGTGTTATGTAACAGTGGTCACTCTGGGTGAGTGGAGCATGAACCAGAATGGCCTCGGCCCGGCACATTATTCTATTTATCCTCCCAACACACTATCTGCTTGAGAGATGAGTAAGCCTAGGCTTGGGGGTGAACCATCCTACAGCTGGGATGAGGCTGAGCCTCGCTTAGCTTCCCTGTCATGTGCCTCCCCTAGGGGAGGGCTGGCTCTGCCCGGTCCCCATCCCACTGCCAGCCAGAAGCCCTGGTCACCACCCCCACAAGCTCCACCACAGAAAGCTTTGTCACTTACTGGAAACAGTTCCTTTCTCCAGCCGTGCCCCGGAGATACTGTCGCAAGGAGTCCAAGAATTCGCTCAGCAGCTCAGGGCACACGGCCATTTCTTGCCGGACCAACTGCAGGTGCTGTGGGTCAAAGTAGGAGTGAACATGTGTGCCAGAGCCCTTCCCCAGCCATGGAGACACAGTCCAAGTCCCAGCAACCCATGCCTTGTTTCTGAGGGGTCAAGACATTAGGGTCAAAACAAAACCACCATGCTCTTCATTCTTACGTGTGCACATCAGCTAAAGGAGGACAAGGCCAGTGGCTAAACTCCCGGGGGGTCCCCACAAACAGGGCAGGAGGGACGCTGCAGGGAGCCCCATCCAGAGACACAGCCGGTAACCAGCAGGCTGCCTTTCTGACAGAGCGGGCCAGATGCTTGCTCTGCTCCAGGCCAGATGTTTTTTTATCAGAGTCCCAGAGCCTCGGCTCACCATGCCCCTTGCGGAAGGGAGGGCAGAGAAGGGTGGCCAGAGACATGGAGCTGTATGGCACTCCTCAGAGGGCTGGAGAGACAGGGCAGAGGAGGGGCGGAGAGGGCCTCACCATGTCCGTGCCTTCTTCATCTGAGAGGCGTTGCTGCAGGTCAAACCAGAGGGTCTAGAACAAAACACAGCGGTGCCTGTGACGCAGGCCACCTCCGGGGAGGCTCCCAAGGCCCCACCCAGGGCACGGGGTACCTGGGACCCCCAGAGTTACAGCCCCTGTCCCAATGTGCCAGGGGCTCTGAGATCTCCCAGGCTGGAAGTATGGCTCCCAGGGCCACACCTAGTGGACAAGACTGCTTAGCTCCTACAGAGCACGTCAAGGGGCCCCCGAAGCCAGAGAGTCAGGGAAACAGCAGAGAGCTCCTTGTGGCCCAGGCCTCTGAAGCATTGGGAGGCTCAGAGACCAAGATGGGCCCCCAAGAAACTTATGTGGCTGGGGCAGGGAAATCATAGACAGTAACAGGCACTCAGGGGGCCAGCCCAAAAATCAGGATACCGTTTTTACCAAGATTTCCTAAGAGCCCTAAGACCTGTAACTTGCTTACCTCACCCCTAGCAGTGACCTTGGGTTCCCCATGAACCCATGGTCTGCATGGGGTGGCCTGCACGATGCTCCCCCAAAGCCCTGAACTTTCTGTATACATCTCATTTCCCAGCCTCCCTGAGCCAGCTGCGGCCTGCTGTGTGATGCAGGAATGCAGAAGCCATGCCAGCTCTGTGGGTCACCAGTGCCTGGCACCCAAGATGGGGCCAAGTGCACATGTGTGTTTGGTCATCACTACGTCACACACAGCACAGAACCCGGGGCTCTAAAGCTTCCCCCAATGCATTAGGGCCTGGATTTAAACCCATGTCTCATCCCCACCTGACAGAAATCCATTCTTCCTTCGATGTGGGTACCCCACAATCTCAGCCTCCGTGCCTGTCTGCCCTGCCTGAAGGCAGGAGGTGCCAACCACACACACACACAAGCACGCAAGAGGCGCATTCACTGTTGAAGACAGCGGCGGGTGGGCGGGGGGGGGGGGGTTCTCAAACGTTTGAACCGAGGGCCTGCCTCTGAATCACACCTCTAGCCTCCACTGACCTCTTGCCCACACATCTCAAGAAAGCGCCCAGTGGGTAAGATGTGTTCCCAGGTCCAAGCTTGCACACGGGCAGCTCCTGAAGGGCTAGGGCCCCACCAGGAGCCTTCTGGCCTCTCCACAGTCAGATGGCGAGCCCAGCAGTACCCAGACCTACCACCCAGCACCTCCATCCTCCCTGCCCTCCAAGCACAGTTGGAGGCATTGCTTGGCCAGCTGGGGGCTCCCCCGAGCCTGAAGCTGGCTTGAATCTGCCCATACTAGTGGCTTAGGCCAATCAGAGACCTTGGGGGACCCCGCCCCACCATCTCCAGGATGCCTAGGTGCTCCTGGTTACCAGCAAGCCTGGTTGTTAGGGCGACCGGGGTACTAAAAATAAGCTTCAAAGAGCCTCCCTCCTGGGGCCCCCACTGAGTTGTTATGACAACCGGGCACAAGGTCCCCACCGTGCTGCTCTCACCCCAGGCAGGGCAGCAGGCTTAAAAGGGGCGTGGGAGGGGGACAGCCCCACAACTGAGCCACCAACAGCCTTTCCTCCCGTCAGACTGCTTCCCAGTGAGAAGGCCCCTGCTTCACGCCCACGAGTCCCCTCAGAACAAAGCCCCCAACCCAGCTCAGTGCCAGAGATCCTAGCAAAAGAAAATATGGAAAAACAGAAGCAATGTTACCTCAATCCCAGGGCTCCGAGACACCTGTCACTCGGTGCAGGCATGTGCGTGGGAGTCCTGCGCACACGTGTGGGGGAATTCGGTAAAGGATGACTAGCAGCGCTAACATGGCTAAGGTTAGATGCTAACTGGGACAGCAGACTGACCTGAGCCACCTGCGCCTTGGTGAAGAACACTGGTCTCCTGAACATCTCCTCGGTCATCCGAGCAGGAATTTCAGGCTCAGAGAGGGTAAGCCACTGACTCGAAGCCAAACAGCAGGAACCCAGCTCCAACAGAGGAACACCTGAGCCCACCCATCTGTAAACCCCCTTAGGAGTCCTTCGAGTTACGCACTGTCCCTAGAAAGGTCCCTGTAAAGGCTGGACTGCCCCACACCTCCGGACTGTCTTGCGTTGTCAGCATTCTGTTTGGAACCTGCCCGGAACCATCGCTGGCTCCCACGCACACCTGCTTTTTGCCTCTGGTCTTGGAGCTGGCTTTCCTCTTGGAAATGTCCACAGCTTTGAGGACATTTGAGCTGTCAATCACACATCTCTACTGATTACTCTCTGCACCTGGAAGGCTGCCTGCCCTCCCAGAGCCAGGACCATGACCTCAGTCCAGCTCTCTAAACCTCCAACCCACCAGGGTGCCTCCGTCCTGACCTCAACCTCCCCACAAACTCTAGTTTGGACAGGGCTGGGAGAAAGGTGAAATGGGTGGGGCCGGCCTACCTTGCTCTCCAGTCTCCCAATCAGCTCTGCCAACCGGTTAATCTGGCCCTCCAGCCCCTCCTCCTTTGGCTCCCCTGTGGCTGAGAAAGAAAGAGATGCTGGGGGTGGGCAGGACTATCCTGAGGGGGCAGAGCCCCAACCCCAGGCTAGGACCTAGGGCAGATTCCTTGGGTCCCCTTAGAGGGCAGTGCCCACCGACGCTCTCTCACCCACAGGCAGGCTCTTCCCGGGCTCCGGGGCCATGAACTTGTGGCTGGGGATGTAGGGAGGACTTGGGCCTCCATAGTGGCTCTCGGTGATGCCGTGGCTGGGTCTGCAGTGGTCCTGTCTGCCGTATGCAGAGGAGAAACAAGGTGTTGATGAGGGCAGCTGTAGGACCATGGCCATGTCTACGACCTTCACCATGCACTTATGAAGCCCTGACTGTGTCCTGAAATATGCACAGACCTGCCCTGCGGGGGCCCACATCTGCAGGATGGTCAGAGAGGCCTTCATTTTCACAGAGGAAGAAACAAGACCCACGAGGCAGGTGACTTGGCCAAGGCCATATGGTCAGCGGGGCCATAGCTCTGTGTCAGAACTCCAGAGGCCAGGCCCTATGCTCCATAGGCTCATTTACATGGCTGGCGTAAGGCTGGGCCAGGAACCTATCTGGCTGACCTCTTAGCTTATAGTTTCCAGTCAGTACGGCTGAGCCCAGGCTGGGGATACACAGTGTGTCTTCCTCCCTCCCTGCCTCAGTAGAAGCCGCTGTGCTGTGGAGTGATTTCTGGGGTGGAAGACCTGGATTTTTGCCAGTGAGACACCCCACCCCCAACAAGACAGCAAGGAAATACTCTGAGCCTGGCCTGAGCCAGACTCCATCTCTTGACCCCATATCTCCTTCCCCCATGGACACAACTCACCTGGCACCCTTCACCCCCCAGCACAGCGAAAGGCACCCAGCAGGGTCCCCCAAAAAATGCAGGGTGAACAGCCAATGCCTTATGCACAAAGATGGGCTTGCAAAACTGACTACAGACATATCAGTCAAGAGGGTGCGTGGCTGACACCCCCCCATCCCTGAACCCTGAAAGCTTAGCAAGTCTTTCTCCTGTGTTGAGGAAGCAGGCTCAGCTCCCCTACCGAGACAAGGTTAGCGGAGGCTTTGAGCTGTCAGTCACACATCTCTACACTCCAGTAACAAATTCAGTGTGTCCCTCAGACCATGAAGAGCTGAGTGGGAGGCCCCTCAAGCAACAGGGTCTGGATAGCAGCTTCTCCTGGAACACAGCACCCCTGGGGACTGCTCCAGGGCGGGGACACAGGGTAGCGCGAGGGAACTCAGGGCCTGGAGCCAAAAGTGTTTAGATGTGGGGCAGTTTGAGGTGTCTGTGGGCATGGAACAGATTTCCCATCAAGACACACCACCCACTCCTTCCACTGACATCTCGGAGTTATCCCCTCCCAGGTGGGGGCAGGCGGGTGGCGCCATGGATGGAACCACGGAGAGAAGGAAGGCAGCCAGGAAAATTGCCCAAGGCTGCTCTCTGCCTGCAGCAGGAGAAAAAGGGGGCAGTTTGATTAAGATGATAATAATAAATCAATAAAGGGAAAGCTGTCTGTTCCCAGAATGGTGGCTGTTGACACTGGGGACTCAGGATCGCCAGGCTGCCCACATGTGCAGAGTCATGAACTGCCCTTTCAAGTGCTGACGGCAAACACATTTGCTAACGGTGTCATTTAAGGACCCCTCACGGCCCTATCTGATTGAGGTCCTCACTGACCAAGGGACACCCACGCAAACCTCACCCCACAGCAAAAAGAACATCCTGGCCACACTGTGCCCCTCTGCCAGGCACCCTGAAGTTGTACACAGATAAAGCCAAGACTGGATAGCCCATGGGTATGGGCTCCCTGGCAGCTGCCACCTGTGGGTGGGTCCCATTTACTGCTCTGAACAGACAGGTGTTTGCTCAGCCAGCTGTAGGCAGCATGTGGGTGGGCTTCAGGCTGAACAGGCCCTTCTTAGCTGAAAAAGACTAAAATGTACCAGGCACACAGCATTCACGGTACCCATGAGAAACTCCCAGGTGTTTGCCTGCATACCCAGAGACCAAATGAGCAACATCTTGAATTTCATCCCTCTCCAGAATCTCCTTCAGCATCATCTTGGTCCTACCCTGTCTTCAGTAGCTCCCTCCACCCCTACAGCTCTCCAGGTAACAAAGAAGGGAGCCCTCGGGGATCCACAGGGTTCCTGGCAAGAACACACTTCCCTCTGGATACTCCACTTCTGGCATGTGGCATTTGTGTCCCCATCCTGCATCCAGATAACACTTTCTAAACTGGTTTCTGGTGTTTCAAAGTGGGCCAGGCAGCAGGTCAGTGTTGTGGGAACAAGGAGAACTATGGGTCCCAGGAGTGCATGTCCCACACCAGCCATTCTTCTAAACGTGTTCTGTCCCACGTAAGTCTCACGACTCAGGTACTAGGTCCTAAGTGTGTCCTCAGATTGCAGTTGGAGATGTTGGGGGGGGGAATACAAGAGAGGTGCAGCCACTTGACCAAGGTCACCAAGATTTGGGGTATACAAAAGGTCAGGCTGCTCTGAGTAACCCCCATACGTCCTGCTGACGTACCGGATCTGGCTGGTCTGTTCCTCAATGGCTTCCACAGCACTTTCCACGGAGCTGAGCAGCGACTGGATCTGATTGGCTGTCTCCTTCAGAAGGAAGCGGGTCACAAACTGGTCCACGTTGCTCCCACCTTCATACACCTGGGGGCATTGGGAGAGAACCTGGATGTGGGCTGGCACAGGGGCTGGGGACACCTCGGGCTAACGTCTCTGCTTTGTGGTGTGGAGCCCTGCACTGCCCCCTGCATCTTAGAGACTGTGGAGCATCCGAAGCAGGGCCCCCAGATCCAGGGCCAAGGCAGGACCTCGGGCTTCATTTGGATTACCGCTCCAAGCCCAGCCAATGGCGGTGCTGTCTCCCATCTTACCCATCAGGGACCAGATGGGTTTATAAGATGCGTGGCACAGTGCCCATCACATGACAGACAGTGAACTGTAGCTGCCGTGGTAAAGGTGGCAGCCGTGTTGACAGTGGTGATAACATTGGCAATGGTGTTGGTGAACTGATGATAGCAATGTTGATGGTGAAGACAGCA
>CABHPP010143151.1:0-20680 GCA_902168425.1 Peromyscus attwateri
GAGCCATGTTACAGACCACGTTCGACCAAAGGCACTCACTGTTAAGGGGCTCCAGAGAAATGAGACTCTTATGGAGGTCATCACAAGCTTCAGAGACACATGAAGGCCACTATGAACAGCAGGGCATTCCTTGTTCCAGTTGGTGACAACATTGGGCACTTAGTAAGATATACCCTTCCTGTCATGAAAGCTCATCCATGCTGATAGGCTATGCTATCATTAAAATGACCTACTTTGGACAGAATGGCTGGAACTTTACCCTTCATTCAATGAGATGTTTGAGTCATTTGCCTGAAGATCTAACTCAAGTATGCACATGGTTTAATGCATTTATATTTAAAAGTATATTTCTCCTCAACTATTACTAGCATCCATGTTTAGAACTACTGTCTTCTACAATTACCATGTTGGTAAAAATTATGACGTGTGAGCCTTGTTTGAAAATAGTTAACCAATTTGAATGCAACATTTGGATGAACATAAATCGTTTTTGAAGGCTGTATCTGGATGGAAAGGAGCTCTGTGTGATACCATTTCACCCATGTTCTCACAGCATGTTTAGTATTGATGCCACTCTTATTGAAATTTAAATTGAAAACACTTGGCTTTGTCCCTAGTCTGGAGATCTAGATCCAACTGCAGTCCTACTACCATGAGGCAACTAAAATTGAGGCCTTGGCCTTGTCCTCTGGGCTGTATTTTCACATCATGCTAGAAGGTGTGCAATTCGTGGACGATTAGCAAAGGAAAAGGAGTGATAAACCTCTTCTGCAACTTTTCTAACTCTTAGAATAACCCAGGACCGAGCCTGTACTCACCATGCCAGAATTATATGTAGGCTAGGAGGAGAGATGAGGAGGTTATATTCCATTAAAGAGGGTTGGAGAAAAGGACAGGAAGTCACCCAAGGTCAAACATTGGAATCCATTTTGAGTCAGAACAAAGGTGTGCTTGCTGCAGCGTGGGGAAGAGCCTGATGGAGCCCAGCTCATTGATTTGCTTTCCTCCTTTACCATGGATTACATGCACAAGTCTGCCTTTTAGATCTTAAATCGCCCCTTCTTTCTCTACAACTGAGACGGTAACTCGGGGAAACTCCAACTCAGTCACAGGCATCCTAAGGTTACTGTGATCACTCTTGAAACAAGGGATTCCCATAAAAATTGCCAAGCCCTGATCCGCAGTCTATCACAGCAACTAACAGTAATGTGACAATGAGATGTTACCACAGCAACAAATAGGACCTGTTTGTAACCTGGTCCCGTGGCAACTTCATCAGCTTCTATATCCCCGGCTATGCTTCTCAGGCCATCCTAGCCTCACAAAGACCCAGCAGCCTAGGACTCTCCAAAAATCTGTGGAAGGCACTCCACTTCACAGCAATGTCCCTAGCTTGTAGGGATACAAAACTGAGGTGACCAGCCACACTATAACGGAGGAATGTCTTGACTGACGTTGTCATAGCCAATAAACAAGTCATAGATTAAACTGACATACAAAAAGAAAGTAGTTGTGCCAACCACAAAGAAATAAAAGCTACACCGCCCCCAATCATTTATATTAGTAAAAGGAAGGAAATATGTAGATCACATGGAAGAGTACATTTAAGACGTAAGTCATGATCAAAACAGGAAATGTTTAAAAGTTAGGAAACACAGGCCCACAAGATCGCTCATCAGGTGAAGGCATCAACAAGCCCAACAGCTTGAGTTCAATTCCTGGGATGCACATGGTGGAAAGAGAGCAGGCTCTGTCCCACACACGTCCTCTCCAAAGGCACAATCTCACACACACACACACACACACACACACACACACACACACATGCACACACACACATTAAATAATAAGTAATAACAATTTAAGTTAGGAATCAAAAAGGAGAAACACAAAATGCATCAATTGACTGGAAGAAAGCAACATGCCAAAAAAAAACAAAAAACAAAAAAACCACCCTGAATCAGCCAACATGCTCATTTTAAAACATCATGGGGATCATTTTAAAATCACAAAATGACACCTGTGTTGAAGTCGCTGTGCAAGACATAGCCATCCACAGAAAACTAAGAGGGCTGGGATTGCTGCAACCTTAACAGATACAAGATGACACTAGTTTTCGAGAGACTTGTTGAACAGTGGGAAACCAGCGGGTAACAAGGAAAGTAAGAAAAAGTCTGGGCGCCAAGGCAGCATGGAGAGGAAAGGATGGAATAACGCAATGGGCGAGGACTGACTTTAAAACTCAGGGCTGGGGCTCTACCATGAGCCTCCACCTTACTATTCATCCACAGCTTCACTTGAGTCCTGGACCCCACACGGGGACCAGAAGTCCCAAACAACATCTGGAATACTAGGTCAGAAGTAAAAGATTTCTCCCTATAATATTTGCCATAAAACAATGTTATATAAATAAAATAAGGAAAGAAGTTTAACCTTTTGAGTTTTAAATGAGAATATAAAGGAAATGGTCATTCAATCAAAACATAGTCTATGTGCACTCTACAGTCAGTCAAAACCACCCTCAGTAATTGCCTAATCAAGATGTTCTATAACCCACACAGTCAACTAAATGAGGCCTTCAATGCCCATTACAATGAAGAAAAGTGAGCATCATTTTGAACATATGGTGGCATGTCCAATCTAGGGTGAGTATCTACAGCCCTCTGGGTGTCACAGAAGAAAAAGCATAATGACCTTGCTCTGGGAGTGTGGGGAGAATGTGCTTATAAAATATGCCAAGAGACAATATGCTTTCCACTCCTAGGAGACTGTTGGTAAATCTTTTTTACGAGTGCACTATGAGGTGAATAATTAACACTTCCAAGTGAAAGTTGACTACCATCATAATATTTAGTCAATGAATTGTTACAGCTGAGTTTTAACTCACACGAAAGTAACTATAATACTTTCAGTCGTAATAATACTTCAACATAAATCTAAAATAAAAGATAATGAATTCAGTTCAAAATGTCTTTTCACAGACCAAGGTTGGTGGTGATATTTTAATATTATTAAAAAATGAAACAATATCAACATAAAATGTCTTTTCACTAAAAAAATTATATGCTTAATATTTTAAGAGTACAGTTTCTGCAGTACAAATCTACAAGGCAGAAAGGGGACTCTGCCTAACATAAAGCTCTACAGGCCTTTGGGCCCACCCACTGGGCCTAAACAGGTGGCCACTGCCTAGGAACAGAGAGCACACTTTCCATGCAACAGGCAATTCCAGAATGCAGGGAGTTTACAGCATGGCCAGTGATCCCTTCTCTACCAGAGGAGCCTATCATGAGAAGGGCCAGATCCACCATCATCTTTCGGACAATTGCTTTGATTTCCTCACACTGTACACGTGGCTCGTTGTGCTATAAGGAACACCTATTGCTCACATGTTTATCTCATATGAAGAACAATGGTTTTCCCTCAGTACTGGTCAGTCTGTTTTGCCTTCATCACTGATTTTACCACCACAGGGTGGGCTATTCACTCTCTAGAGTCAATGAGATTCAAGGGCTTTCCCCTCTTTTCTTGCATATACCATTTCTTTGACAGAGGTTATACACAATTCCCTTGCCTAGAATGAATCCAAAGATATGGAATGTCAAGGAATATTATGCCTTTATTTCCAAGGGTTATCCTACACTCCATCTACGATACAGTTTTTGAGGCAGTATTAACTTACAGACTATCATCCATAACTACTAACATTCTAACTTATAGAATAACCCATTCCAAAATGGGAGTCTTCTTGAGTTGGGCTGGAGAAGTTGCTGTTTGAAAATTGTGCCATCATTCCAATGCATATCTTTCTTTGGACTGACCACAAGGAAATTTCCAGAAAAGTAGGAAGTTGACCTGATTAGACTCTCAATATATTTAATAAGGTAGAGAAAATCCTGAATTTTTTCATAATTTATTACTAATTTTCTTTCATTAAAATTTATGGTAGTTGGTAGCACTAGGGGGACACATGGATCTTCCTGGAATGGAGAAATAGAATATATTTTATGGATGGGTAGTGGGAATAGGAGGATCAGGTGGGGTTGGGAGATGGGGTTGAGGGAGGGAATGTGGGGAGAGACAGTGAGAGCTGAGGAGTATTTGAGGGCTAGTATGGAAACTTAGTGCAATGAAAACTTCCTAAAATATATGAAGGTGGTCTTAATAAAATAATGTCCCAAACAATGAGAGACAATGGAGTCTCAACAGGCCATCTCTTGTCATCAAATGAAGCTTTCAGTACTGGGTTATAGCCAATTGAGTTGTTGGCCAAAGAGATTCTGTAGAATCCCCAAACAACCCAAGACAATAGGTTGTTCTCCACAAGCTGAGAGCAAGGCCTCATTGCTGAAGTCAACACCCACACATCCCATTGAATATAGAGAGATCAAGCTGGTGTCTATATTAAACCTTACACCTACATTCTAGTGTCTTTGTATGAAAAGGTACTCTGTAGACTACCAGAAGAGAAATATAAATACTAGCCCAGAAACCTAGGGTAAAACCAAATACTACTAGTCTTTAAAAAAAAAGTGGTGGGCCGGGCGTTGGTGGCACACGCCTTTAATCCCAGCACTCGGGAAGCAGAGGCAGGCGGATCTCTGTGAGTTCGAGGCCAACCTGGGCTACCAAGTGAGCTCCAGGAAAGGCACAAAGCTACACAGAGAAACCCTGTCTCGAAAAAACCAAAAAATAAAATAAAATAAAATAAAAAAAAATAAAATAAAATAAAAGTGGTGATAAAATGACTCCTGATGATATTCTGCTATAGTCACAGATCAGTGCCTTTTTTAGCCATCATCACAGAAGCTCCCTCCTGCAGCAGATGGGAACAAATAGAGAGACCTACATCCAAACATTTTGCACACAGAGAGATCTTGAAGCATGCAACTCTAAATGTAAGTCTTAAGCACATCCCTCCCCTCAGAGCTCACAGAACCCCAAGGAAGAGGAGTGAGAAAGGGTGTCAAAGTGGAGGGAATGGAGGACACCAGGAGGACAAGTCCCTCTAACTCAAAGGAACAAAGCCCCTATGAACTCACGGAGACTAAAACCACAAGCACAGGGCCTGCGTGGGTCTGCACCAGCTCCTCTGTGTATACATCACAGCTTTAAGTTAAGTAGTTTTATGGGACTCCTGAGTGTCTGAACGAGTGTGTCGCTGATTTCTGTGCCTTCTCTCTGGCTCTTTCCCTTGTGTGGCTTTCCTTGTCCAACTTCTGTGTGATGGTTCTTGTTTTATCTTATTATATTTTATTGTGTTATTTTGTTTGGTTGTTATCTCTTAGAAGCCTGTTCTTTTATAATGAAAGACAGAAAAGGAGTGGATCCAGATGGGAGGGCAGGTGGAGAGGAACTGGGAGGAGTAGAGAGAGGGGAAACTGTAATCAGGATATAATGTATGAGAAAATAATCTATTTCCAATAAAAGTGGAAAAAAAGAAGCTGAATTCATTTTTATGTTATAACTGGAAATAAATGAACTATTTTTGTTTTTAGTGGTGTATCAGAGGTAAGCAAACATAATGCATAGTTTAGTAGTCTGGGACTCCACTTGGGTTGGGCTACACACACCTCTCTTCTAATAGTGCATTTGGCAGCCCAAGACCCTTCTCTACACATGCAATGGCACACGCACGCTCACACGTGCACACACACACACTCCTCTCATTATTTGTTTGTTTTGTTTTTCAAGATAGGGTTTCTCTATGTAGCCCTAGCTGCCCTGGAACTTACTCTGTAGGCCAGGCTGGCCTGTTTCTGCCACATACCTCTCTCTTAACAAAGCACTGAGTAGTCTGTTAGCAATTTACCCCCTCCACAGACTTTCATTGAGCTACATTCACATCTATCTCTGAACAATGGGATAAGTTCCTCCTTCCTTTAATTACCATAAAACATAGACATTAAATTGTACTCTGCTAGTGTCCAGATGCCAGAGTAAGAAGATAAATCCACCTTGAACTGGTTTCCATTGCATGCACAAAAAGGTACACTGTGTCCTCAAAGTGAACTTTTAGAGAAAATCCCCTATTTAGAATTTTATGCCTATGCATAACTGGAGATGCATATGTTTAAAATCATTATGGCAAGAGACATGTAAAATAGAGAAATGGTTGTATAACTCAATCTGTCAAAATCAAAATAGAGAACCACCCAAAGTATGCCCCTTGTAACCAAAAAACTCCTTCCCTTTAACCCCATGAAAAAAAATCCCCAGACAATAACTGGAGATTGAGTATTTCCTTCACTCATGTGTCTTTCTGTCAGTCGTGACATTGCAGACCTTTCTAACCTGTACTGTTTTATTTTGATTAACATTTCTTTGCAATCTGTGTGGCTCTTTCACTCCTGGAAAAGATGCTAAAAATCTAGAGACACCTGGTCTAACCATCACCAACCAATGTTGTAAACACACCAGAGATCTCACTCTTGGGGATTTATTTTTTACTAACACTTCTAGTATCTGAGAAAGTATCTGTCCTTACAGTGACTGAACCATATAACCCCATGCACATACCTGCTCACTCAGGAGCACTCTAGACATAGCTTTCAATTCTGACTTACTAAGGGTTGAGACAACTAAGGAACTGACAGCAAGAACTCTAGTTCTGAGAACTTTCAGTGGTCTTCCAGGAGAAAGGAGGATGTGGATTCCATGTCTAACTGCTGTGGGCAGAGGTCAGACAGAATGACTCTCAGCCTTCTCCTGAGCTCCTAGGGCCCTGCTGTGCCTTCTCACACTAAGAAGCCCACAGGGCTTTGTGCTCAGGGGTACACCGAGGAGCAAATCTCTGTGTCCTTCATATCTTGTAGAGGGCACTAACTTTCAGACATGGCAATTTTCTCCAACGAAAAGATGGCTAGTAGACAGAAAGAGGTATGTTTTTAAAAGAATATAGAGCATAAAGTTTGTTTACACTGCACCCAGACTCCCTTTGTCCTACAGAGATTTTTTTTTCGACATATGCCAAATTTATTTTAAGGCCAAATCACCATGTTCAACATATATATTTGAGCTAATGGTCAGTTTATTGAATATACAAGTGGTCAGCATATGCCAAGAAAAGATATTTACATTTATAACATTTTCAGTTGAATACTGCTAAATATTTGCAGATGGTTTACAAGTAAAGAGAACTGTATGACATCCCCTACAATCTGAAGAACCATCTGTAACTGCCTATCCTGAGAAGTCAGTTCCATGCCCCCAAATTCTCATTCAGGAGCAACTTCAGAATAAGCTTTCAATCTCAAGTTACTTCAGGTTGACATGACCAAAGGAATGCCACCATTAACACCAGTCCTCAAATGTTCCAAGGGCTTCTGGGTAAAAGAGTATAGACTCCATACACAACTGCCTTGTTTGAAGCCCAGTACAAAGTCCTATGTAATCCCATTTTAATCCAAACAGGTCTTGCTAGATTTCTAGACTTGAAAACATACTACATGAAGGGTGTCAAAGTCAACTCACTTTGCTAAAACAAGAGGCAAAGAAAGGAGCTGAACTCAAGCTGGACAAGGTCTGAAAAATCTTTTATATTAATTTCCAAAAGAAATCTACAGGAAATTATTTCGGAGACAAAGTGATTGTCCTTCAAAGTCAGTCTGACTCTACCAATCCCAGCTGTATGTGCCTTCCAGCGGCCAGGCCTCCTCCTTTAACACTAGACCTTCTGTGGCAAGCAGATCAAAATCCTTTCATAAACATCATTAGTTAAAGGAACACAAATGAGAATCCATTTTAAACTTTTCAATTAGCTCCTGTCTCAGTTCGAGTTGGAGTAGCCAGGCAGCACTATCACCGAATGCCAACTGTGTTGATAACACAATTTTCCTTTTCATGGATGCTTTACCAGTGCTTATTTCTCACTGGCATGACCAATCATTGGGGACAATTGATCTTTTAATAAATCTTTAAAGAGAAATCATTGCAAGTTCGGTTGTCCAGGAAAAAGTCCTATAAATCAGTCTATGGTAACAACGTTAGTTTGCCCTCTGGAGTATTCCATTTTGCTCACACCAAAAATAACCCAAAATACACAAGTGCACCCCGAGGACTGACACAAAGTGGTTCAATACAAATTGATTCACGCACACCCAGAGCTGTAGAGAAGTGGTTCCCCTTACGAGACCAGACAGCAAGTACTGAGCGTCCTGGTAAATGGGGAGAGGAAGGCGAGTCTATCAGGTCACTGACCCTGGACAGTGGCAATCTTTGATCTAGTTTAAATCCTGGACACAAAAGAGTTAAAAGTGATTTCCACCAGGTATCTGAATCTTCAGTACGCAGGTGTGAGTCCCGAGAAGAGCCTAATGGTGGTTCTTTTTCACTTAGGAAAGAAGACCGTGTCTACTCACACACAACAACCTCTTTACAGAAGGCACAGCACTTCTATGAGGAGGCAAGGCAGCAAACTAACAGTGAGGCCAGAGCAGCGGTCCCCATCTGCAGCAGACGGCCTCACATGCAAGGAATGTTCTCCGGAATAAGCTGGGTAAAGTTGTCCTCTTTTCCTTAAACTCTTAAACCGGGTAAATGGTTCAACGCTCATGTCCATACCGACTGCTTTGTGACGGCATTGACAAGTTTGGAAATGAGGGTATGATTTCTCATCCATGGCTCACAGAGCATGCTCCAAGGAGCCTCAGTCCCTCTGGTGTAAACGCTTTAAGATCTGAGTTTTGTCAACAGGTAGAATAGGGGAATGTCTGTGGCACAGTTCCCTTCTCCTAAGCTCACAGTACACACCAGCTCATTAGCAATGCATGTTATTGGTAAAGAAGACCACTGGGAACGAATTCATTTTTCAAATGGCACGTATTAATAGCCTACGAGAAGTGTCTGGGAGAGAATCGGACAGGGAAAATAGGCGAGGAGGAAGAGAACATTCCCGTTGTTCAGCAGGAACCAGAGAAGACAGAGAAGCAGGAGCTAGACAGTGGTTGGCCCGGGGGTGTAGCTCTGTGACTTCCCAGCATGCTCAAGGCCCTGGCTTTCATCCCCAGTCAAACAAGAGTTTAACAGCCTCTTGCTGGCCTCCCTGCTTGGAAACTCCTTGCCCAGAAACTGGGAGCTCACATTAGAGGGTAACCAGGAGATGCCCAGTTTTGCCTCAAGGTTTTCCTCATCTTATGCAGCTCTCTCATTTTAAATGTTTGGCCAAGACTCCAAAGCTTCTGGGTGAACTCAAAACTTTCATTTTCTTCCAGGAAGTTACTTCAGCTTCTTCTGATCCATCTTCCTCTGACCTGTACTGTCCTCACTGTGACATTTGTCCCCTATCTGCTGGTTATTTCTCAACCATCTCATATACTGGGGGCTTGCTTCATTCTTAGAAAAGTAACATAAGGAGAGAACTATGCTCTAAGTTCCAAAGAGCTTTCTCCCCAGCAAGAATGGGCAGAACTTTCTGTTGAGTAAGACACACATTTTTAAAAAGTTTGTAAACTTTACGTGTCCAGCAGTGCTAAGCTCACAGGAAGTAACACCCAACGCCTGACAGTGTGAAGTGAAAAATGCAAGTCAAGGATTCAGGGAGGCAAATGTACGTATGGAGAGTGGGTGGATACCCCGAGAACTGGCAAAGAAAAGCACTTTGGCATAAATATTTCTTAAAACAACCCTATAATAAGTTAAGGAGCTCCAGTGAGCTGGGCTGTGTCTGCAGGTACACGTGTAATCCTGGCAGGAACAGAGCTGTGTTTGTGTCTCAACAGAAGACAGAGTATTAGCAAGAAAGAGCAGTTCCATGTTCCCGGGGTGACACAGAGTCACTGCGAATATGGGTTTACATAATTCCCCCTTGCTTTCTGTTATCAAATCTAACTCTGTAAGAGACTTACTTGAAGATTGTTAAAATACTCCAAATCTTAATGGTTTAAGAAGCACAAAAAATGTGATACTGCACATGGCGTTCCCCTTATTTCTATGTGAATTCTCTTGGGAGGGAATGAATACTTAGAAATAATTTTTTGCTTGTTAATTTCTTCAACCCTACCTTAAGTGGGGACATATTTATCAATTATGTTACTCTAAAGCTATTTTATTCATGGAGAAAAATTCTCTCATACAAACCGAGCTATTCTGTCACTTCTTAAGCTGTATCTACTTTCTACTATCTAGGGAAATTTATGGTTCATGTGGTAGTTGGTTAGTTAGGGTACTGGTACTCACATTACCAAACAATCCTAAGTCAGTTACAGTGCAGGTACCTTTCCAAGAGGAATGAAGAAGCCAGTTCAAACACAGGACCCTCCAAGTTTGGAATGAACGGGAGAATCAGGGCTTCCTCCATTTTATTTCTAGGCTCAAAGTCTAAACTACTTGCATATTATTAAGTAAGTGGTCAAGGAGCTCCATCCTGGAGTCTGACACAGGGATGCAGCTGCCATATCCCTGAATAGCCAGAGTTCCAGCCACAAGGACACAGAACTGTACATACTTTCAATGAAGTCTCTGGAAGTGAAAAATAAATGATCTGTTTCACACAAACTGAAGCCAAAAGGGGCAAAAAAAATGTTATTGCAATGTTTCAGCAAAGCAGCCCTGGCTCCCTTTAGAACACTCTTCAAGGTGTTAGGAACTGTAATTAAATCAGGTCCTGGAAAGTGCTAAGCAGAGGGAAAGTGTTAATTAGGAAATTAGTAAGGATCCCATTTTTAGAGTGGAAAGGCTTTCTTTTACACTTTTAAACATTTACAAAACACAGTTTCTCGTTAAGGTGCAATTTGGAGTATTTATGGAAGCTTGATTTTTATGTTTTCTTCTAAATAATTCATATCACTTTTCATTCTGTGAGTTCAGAATTATTCCTCCCCACATACCACCCCAAGTTTTTTTTTTTTAAATGTGGCCTAATATAAAATGAGCCATATATTACAAAGAAACTTGAATCCAGGAGGGGGAAGGCACTAGGGACAAAGCAACACTGATGACAGAGGCTGCCAGCACCGGAGGGTCTGCTGACTCCATGGGGTCTACCCACTAGCCCACATGGCTCACTCGAGCATCTTAACTTTGCTCTTTGCCATCGTCTCAGTGAGGACTTTCTGGCCACTCTACAGCACTTCCTACCCCTTTACATTCCCATCACTGGTCCACTGGAGTCCGGTTTGAACCTCACAGTAACATAAACAGACCTGTACATGTCTGATCCACTGCCACATTCCTAGTGCCTAACAGTGTCTCACACCTAGTAGGTACTTAAAAATGGTTATTACATGAATATATATTATACTGCCTCCTTAGACCAGACACCTAAAATCCTGGATATTTTTCAGAAAAAAAAAAAAAAAAACCTTTGTGGAACTAAAAATCTCCACTCCAAAAATAGTTCTTGTGAGTTATAGATATTTAAAAGAATATTCTATCCTATATATTCAGTTGAAAATGCATTCTTGTAAGTAACACATTGCTTTGGATGAATCAGATAAAGATGAAAGTCAAGAATTTTGCCAACAGTGTTTCTTTCCGGCATTACTCAGTTATGCCTTTCAGCTTAGCATATTGTATATGAAGGATATCTTGTTAAAACAACTGTTGAAGGCAAGTCATGTCATATCAGCTACACTCAGTACCCTATGGGAACGCAAATGGCCCAGAGTCTATGCTAATATAATCTTCCTGCTCCTCCGTTAAGCTACAACAAAATCGGTTTTTCAGCAGCATGAAAACCTTCATAGAAGCACCATATTATCTATGTGTCTTCCAGAAAGGGGAGGCATTACTCTGTAAGGATTATGTGGAATCAATTTACGAAGGTAACAATTGTTAATAAATACCATGAAATAACCTGGTAAATAATTCCAATCTCCATCTATCAACTCCTAGGTAGCCCTGGCTCCTGTTGATAGGATTAGTAAGTTGGCACTATGAGAAGATAAAATCCTCAGCTAGGGACCCATGTGGCCTTTCAGCAAAATACTCTTTGTTCCCAACACAGTCTCCCATGCTAGCCTCCCAGCTTCCCAAGTCTCCTGTCCCTTTTTCCTTGAGGCGTAAGCCTTACCACTTACTAGCTTCTGAGCATTATAAATTGTCCCATCACAAAAAAAATAACCATACCTTGCTTTTCAGTTTTGTTTTGGCTTTTTGTTGTTTGTTTGTTTAGTTGTTTTATGATTGGAAAGGGTAATGGAAATATAAGCTGTAAGGGATTTGGAGTGGCTCTCTTCATGGTGTTTCAACTCTAGTGATGATGATCAAGGATGAGTTATTTACAAACTTGGTGTGATACTTCTCATTGGTTGACTATATTAAAGCTTGACAGTGACTAACATAGAAATAGTCACAGAACCCCTTTTAAATAGAATAATTTTAAAACAAAATTAAATCTTTAATTCCATCTCTGACTGAAACAATTAATAAAAGACCAGTGTACCCAGGTCTTCTAATGCCAGAGATGCTTAAACTAGGAAAAATATATGTCTGTGGACTTGAAAACACTTGGTTAAGGACTTACTAAATTCTGAAGTCAACTCTAGCATTCCTAGACCACTGCCTTCCTTAACTAAGATCACACGAGTTACCTTAATGTCTACATCAGCCACCCCCCTTCACCAGCAAAGCTGCCTGGCATTTAGGGAAATTGATGCCATTTTCTAAGCATTTTTATCAATTAGAAAAGGTGGCTACAAAATGTGTTCCTTTACCTAGCAGTTGGCGGCCAGGTGATCCACAGACATTATGGCAAGCCATGGAGGAGGACTAGGTATTGATCACAATTTAGTGGCATCAGTTTTATGAGCTGAGACTCGGGAGGGTGTGGGGGGACACTCTTTAGAAACAAAACTCAAAAGGAGCTTTACAACCCTAGTCATGAGACAAAAAACTAAAATGCCAATTACTAAAGGAATGGACATGTTTTGAAATGACACAAGCTAAGATACTAAATCTGCTAATAATAGAGTGATTCCCTCAGGACAATCATACTTGTGTTCTTTAAAGTTCCATAGTTTGACCAAAAATGTAGAATACTACAAATATCCCCACAGTCTAGATAACTTTTAAGAAATAAAACACTGAATATAACAGTAAATACAATAAATATGAACCTCAGTCAAAAAGCCATAAAATACTTTTGCCAGAATTAAAAAAAAAAAAGGATTATCTCCAGTGGCCCAAATAATCAAAGTACTCATGGTATAAAAGATAAAACCAACTTCCTATGTAACAGAACATCTCTCAAGTGGGGCTTGTATTTTGAAGAAGAAAATAAAATGCAATACTTTAATTACAAGTTCTAAGGAAATGATTAAAGTGAGATTTGTTTCCTTCACCTAGATGGAAGAAATGAGATAATGAGAGTGTATCCTAGAGCTCATAAACAACATTACAGAAGGATTTTATGATATATACTCTCTGCAATGTGGTGGTTCTCACATAATGCGTACTAACTGCACATGTTCATTCCATCATTAGCAGCCCCTGATGTACAGCTTTCATCCTCAGCTAACATTGAAAAACAAAGTGTTTTCCTGCACAGGTAGCGACTTATTTCAAAGATGGAACTGAAGGTCATCCATTGGAAAGTCATTAGTTCCCACCTTTCCTGTCATGTTAACGTGTATTTGTTTCTTACATATAACAGAAATTAAATGTTTATCAAGTCTTACAAGGACTAACCCCATCTCTAGAACCATTGTAGCCGCCCAGCAATGTCCCCTGAGTTATTTCTGGTACTCTATCGGTACATTTAAGATTTGTTTTCTGAATGAGTCCTCCTGAAGAAGTTGTCATCCTGTAACCCACAGCCACCACACAGGACCCAGAAGAGGAGCTGCAAACTCTCCAGTTTACCAATCATTTTCATGATGTGCAATGATCCCTCTACCCAACCCTGTGCTCACACAGAAGCCCTTCAGTAAGACTTGAAGTAGTCCATCCTCGCAGGTAACAATTTAGTAATGTCACCTAGCTTTACAATTATCATCCAGCCTTTCAGCTGTCCTCGGTGGTGATATATTGTGCACCCTGATAAAACTTATCTGGGGATCAAGGGACAGAACCAGCCACTAGATTAGACATATAGGCCAGACAGTGGTGGCACACACCCTTAATCCTATCACTTGGGAGGCAGAGATCCATCTGAATCTCTGTGCGTTCAAGGCCACACTGGGAACAGAGTCAGGCAGTGGTGGCACACGCCTTTAATCCCAGCACTTGAGATCTCATGTCTTTGCTTGGAAAGCACACATGCCTTTAATCCCAGGAAGTGACTTGGCTGGGTGGAGAATGGTGTATAAGGCCTGAGGAGACAGGAACTAAGCAGCAGTTCAACTGAGACCCTCAGGGTGAGGACTCAGAGGCTTTCAGTCTGAGGATTCGTGGAAACAGGATCAGCTGTGGAGTTGGTGAGGAGAGGTTGGCTGTGGCTTGTTGTGCTTCTCTGATCTTTCAATCTTTCAGCTTTCACCCCAATATCTGGCTCCAAGGGCTTTTATTATTATTATTATTATTATTATTATTATTATTATTATTATAAGACCTTTTGAGATTCGTGCTACAGTCCTCATTACACATTCCACACAAACACAGGAACTAGAATATCCCACATGTTCCGTTTTCTTTCACTCCATCATATTGAAAATGCATCCAAGGCTAAGTACAATTTCTTACTTTTTCATCAAGGTTGCATCAACCCTGTTCCCATCTAGTCAAACCTGAACTGAAGCTCTCTTTCCCAGCCTCCATTTGTCACACACAAACATAGCATTCATTCCCAACCTTCAGGTCATCTTTAAGACTTACCTTCTTTAAGAATACTTCCTAATTTCCCCGCAATGACAGATTTTGTCAGATTTTCTAGACATGCAGGAAATTGTGAGAATAAGGCCACTCTTAAGATACTTCCTGTGTCCTGTTTTGTCTCAAAACCATTTGTCACCCCTCTGTCCCAAGTATGTTACCTTTTCAGATCATTATGTGTCCACATATTGTCTGCCCTTCTTGGTTATATACCATCCCCGTGCTATAGAAATCCAGGTATCTGGTTCACCACCAAACACTGAGAAGCTAGTGCAATGCCCAGTGCTCAGTAGATATTCACTAAATAATCACTGATCAATAACTGACACATGTCATTTTCGATAGCTGACTTGCCATTTGAGACCTGAGCTACCTGTGGCTTCCCAAAAGACGTATTTTCTTCATAAATAAACATTTATGTCTGAAAGGAAACAACTAACTTCCAAAACAGCTACAACCAACCCTGTCTTAGCCAAATAACTCATTACTATACTAGCCCAGTGTATAAATAAAATGAGATATTAAAAGCCAGTAATGGTGTCACCATCATTTAATTCCTACCTAACTCATTTTCTTTCCTGTTAGAGTATAAGAGTGTGTTTTGTTTAAATTGTAGAAGTTGCAGAGCTTTAAATCTTAATTCATAACTTCTTCTACAATAATTAAAACACTGATCACAAATAAGTCTATACAAAAGAAAATTGATGATAAGGTGCTTGTCTGAGAGAGAGACAAGGCAATGAATTCACTACATATGCTGTCTGGAGAACTAAAAGCTTAAAGTGCTGGGTCTCTGCCACCCACCAAGCCATGTGAACATACCTTTGCACACCTGTAAAATCCATCCTGACCCATAGCTTCCTCTGCTAGTTCAGTACCAAACACACATTTGTGCCAAATGATGTTCATGTTTTACAGTGTAGTAAAATACCATTCAAGGTTAGGATGAGTCCACCCAATGTAAATCCATGTTCACTTGGAACTTAATCCAAATTGAATCCTGCACCCCCTAACCCCCGGGAAAGAAATGAAGTACAGCAGTATGGCAGAGCATGGCTCCCTTGGCAACACAGGCCATCGGGGTATTTCCAATGCAAGGAGAATTTCGCCTTTGGTAGTTAATGTGTTTAAATGTTCACATTTTAGGTTTATCTAGATTTTGAAAGAGAATACAATGATTTCCATATTTATTCTGTTCATTATTTGGGGTTGAACATAGGACTTCACACATTCTAGGAAACCCCTCTATGAGTGAACAACAGGCCTAGCTTTACAGAGTGATTTTGAACATTATGCCTTGTGGGTAACTTGCATAACTGAGACCAATTTCCAGATGGGAATCTTTCCTTTCTTAGGGGTAGTGGTTTTCCCACTAACTACTCTAGAATGATCTAATTGAAGGCAAGAATATTAATATTTGGACTGTTCATTAAAAGCAAAATTGAAGAATTTTAAGGATCCCAAACAGAACACAGTCTTCAGACATTTGATAGAAACATGAATTTACAGCCCCAATTACTATAACTACTTTGTAATTCTGGTTTTATTAAATAATTTTTAGACTAAAATAATTTTAAATTTATATCTTGACTGACTTATACATATCTAACACTTAAATCACACATAAAATTAAGACATTGTTCAATAGACTATTAAGAGATTTTATACTTTTATGGTTTGTATGTGCTAAACAACAACATTCCCATTTATTCATCTAATTAAATAAACTAAAAAACCATTACAATTATATATTGAAAGAGTCATAAAATTCTTATCCTCTAGCCATTGCTTTAAAAGAGGTGGATTTCCACTGTTGGTTCTTTTATCTCATTACACATCATTTTCTGACTGTTTCTATAGCTCATCATGATTTAAAGTCACAACTAAAAATTTTATTCTGAAAGGCTTAGTTTATGAAGATATTTTAGAATGACCATTTGGACCAGTGACTAGAATTTCCTGAACATGCTCATAGTTTCTCTTTTTGTCTTATGACCATGTAAATGTAGGTCTGGAAATGCTTTCTAGTCAACATTTCCCATGTCTTTTTACCAAGTTTTATTCCTGTTCTTTTATGGATACTCAAAATATTAATTACTAATGACAATGGTGATAATATTGTTCCTAATGATAATAAATCACTAATTTATCATGTGATTCAACAGTTGGGTCAGAATCACTTGACAGAAAGTCAGCTATGGGCCATTCTGGGTACATGTGTCACATAGGTAAATTGTACCAACAGGTAGCAAAGAAGAAACCTAGGAAAATATATAGAGGTTGAAATTACTTCCTTCAAACACACACTAAAACCAAAAGTTCACTCTCCAACTGCCATAACTATATTACATATAAGAGAAAGATATTTGAACCTGGGTATTAAGATAGCATCCACACTTTTACAGACTTCACAATTTTATCATAAATCTGCTTTAATATATTTATATCTATATACCACCAAGTACATTTTGATCATACTTGGTAAGATGCTTTCCTACTAAATATATTGCCTTCATGCTATGCTAAGAAAAAAAAAGCCAACAAACATCAGTTTTCCCCCTGGACTGCTGATGTACCCAGTCAAATATCACATACAACCTCAGGTACAGGAAAAAAAAATGCAACCCCAACTTTCCAACTCAGACTGATCATCTGACCCTCACACCACTTACTATGTCCACGAGTGATGGCGTTGTTTAGACTTTACACTCCTTTCAAATCAAGATCCACTAAGTTAATCCAACAGCGTTCTTGTTCAGTTTGCCTGCTACCCATTGACAGATACTGCCTGCAAGCATGGTCATGTAGGAGGTATGAAATGGGTCCAGGAATACTGAGCTCAGACAGAATCTGAGTGCCTCCCTCAAGTGCTAGGCACAAGGAAGGCAGAATTAGCTGCTCTTCAAAGCCCTCTGATGCTAAGAGCCTACCCGAGTCCCAGAGCAGCAACGCATGTGCCTTCCTACACTGCGAGCCAATTTTGATTGCTGATGATAATAGGGATAAAAGCAACAACAACCACGTTCAAATAAAAGTGGAAAAAAAGAACCAGAAGAAGGGAGATATTAGGTATCAAAGTATAAACATGGAGGGGAAAATAGTAATTTCCTGTGTTGGGGCAAAAAAATATTATTCCCTCTCTGATGTGATCTCATTGCTTTTATGTACTAGGAAAGTCATATCTATCCTGAAAATTATTTTTCTCATTTTAATACACATTCAACATTTTAAGCTAAAAATAAGAAAACACTGATATTTTTTATGTATTAGATATTTAAATGCTGTTTGCCGGTCTGTCAATCAAACGCAGCCAGGACGGCTACTGACCAGCCTCCATTACCATCACCAGCAGGAAGAAGCAGGTAACAAGACTGATCACAATGTAATCTACTATGGACAAAAGAGCAAGGTTCTCTGCAGGAGTTTGCTCACACATTGTCCATGCATCTCAATGGGTTTGGGATATGGATGGCCAAGGGGTCTGTGGGGGAAGTTACTCCATGTAAGCTTACTTTTCAACTAATTTTTTTCCTGAGTACCTACTTAGGAATGGAAAGCAGCACTTGAGTACCTAGTATGTGACAGTTACTGTTTGTCTGATGAGTTTGTCTTAGCAGTTCATGAGGTTCCATGGTAAGCCCTAGAAGACTATAAGAAAACAGATAAACTGCCAGAGTGTGTTAACATGTTCAAAATTGATCTGAAAATATGGAATAAAACTAGGGCTCGCTATGCCACTGTCCCAGCAGAACCTGGACACTCACCTACACACTGTGGTACCCCAACTGCATTCAGCCCCACAGAGAAACAAGGGCTTTCCAAGAGGACTTTCAAAGAGTAAGGGGTGACTGAATGATTTAACCGTATTACTCATACACACCCTATTAACATCCAACTCTTCAAAGTAGCGTTATACCTCATCTCTAAGTCTGTGAGCTTCTGGAAGAATAAATATGCATATAAATGATTGAATGCTACATATATGTAAGAGAATACATGATTTGCTGGGATTTAAACTTGGATTTAATGCTGACTTAACTCTTCCTCCATATTCTTCTTCATCTCATATATCATGAAATCAACTCTGTCTTCAAAATCCTTTTCCCAGTCATGGTTTCATGTGCTTTTAATCCTACTTGAGAGGCAGAGACAGACAGATTTCTGAGTTCAAGGCTAGCCTGGTCTACATAATGAGTTCTATGCCAGTCAAGTCTGCATAATGAGACTGTCTCAAAAGACAAAAAAATAAATAAAAATAGAAATAAATAAACAGTTGGTTCCAGACCAGCCAAAGCTATATAGTAAGACTCAAAAAAAAAAAATCACACCCCAAGTTCTTCCCATGGGCTCTACTATACTTGTAATGTGACCACTGAAGCTATGACTGGAGCCTCCATCCAGGTCCCCTGCCCTCACCTTTGTCCTCTGAGACAAATGCTCTGCTAGCAGTCAGACTTAAGTAAATTGTAAGGCCTTCTAAGGACTACCAGCTTTCCACGTAATGGCTATCACTGTCCTTGTTCATCTACCCATTACACACCAGCTCCTCAATGATGAGCACATCAGCAATGCTTCCGTTTGGGGGCCTTCACACAAGCACTCATTGTAACTGGAATGTTTTATTCTGGCTAGCTAAATGCCCGCCTCAGTCATCTCCTTACAGTGGTTGACCAAACATCATCTTCCTAATGGGGACAACCCACCTTTGCTCCAGAAGTCCTAACTTTCCCCTAACTTCTCTTTTTCTTCCACATCACTGACCACTATCTAGCATACTACATTCTCCTTCATTCTTCATGCTTGGTGTTTACTGCCTGGTCCAAAGCTACCTAACGTGCGCACAAACACTACAAGTCCTTGTTCACTGGGGTGTCCCAAACAGTCGTTCCTTGTTATTGAAAGTACCGGTTAAGAGGCCAGTTTAAGAGAAGAGAGAAACCACTGTGGACAAAATTAGGGAGACTCCACAGGAAAGAAAGGCAAGGAGCCAGCGCCTGAGCTGTGGCTGCGACTTACGGACAAACTGAGATGGCCAGTGGAGGCGGGGGAACTGCAAAGGAGACTGAAGCAAGACTAGCAGTGGCTTTGAATCATGAGCTGAGATTACAGACCCCATGCGTGAGAGCGAGGAATGACTCTGAGCGAGGAAAGGAGTGGACAACAACACGGAATGTGGTAACTATGTGTAAGGTGGTCCAGAAAGGAGGGGGATGCTTGCGTTCACTAGCATGGAATATTGGATACATAGGACCACGGCATTTATTTATCTGGATCAAATAGATAAAGAAGAAAAACAAGAGTAACTTGGAGTCTGCAACAATCTAGGCCTGAAATGGTGCCCTGAATTAAGAAAATGCAAAAAGAAAAGTAGTAGTTCCAAAAGCTCTAAGTAGGACATTTGAGACAAGAGAGGCAGAAAGATAATTCCAAAAGTGAGTTTGAGTCACCGCAGAAATTAGAACAAGAGATTTGTAAGGTAGGAGAGGAACTTTCTGGGGATGGTACTGTTGTCTATTTCCAAGGAGTTGTTACACTGTCATGGAGAAAGCCTTGAATGGGAGATGGGGACAGCCTTGATTGACTGGCCAGGCTTGTCATGCCACAGCCATGGCACCAGGGCTAGTTTAATTTTCCATAAAATAGATGCAACACATAGTTCACCATGATGCTTTGAGAGTTCATTAAATATGCCCATGAATGTGCTTAAAAACTTATGGGCTCTTACCTATGGAGGCTGAGTTAAAGTAAAATGCAAGTAGGAATACAGAGTCCAAAGATAAACCTAGAGTCTGGCAAGAGGCAGCTAAAAGTCTGGGACCCATCTACCTGTGTGTACTCACTGCAGTGGAGGGACCCATCTACCTATGTGTTCTCACTGCAATGGAAGGACCCATCTACTATGTGTACTCACTGCAATGGAGGACCCATCTAC
>CABHPP010143151.1:22309-43980 GCA_902168425.1 Peromyscus attwateri
TCTCTCTCTCTCTCTCTCTCTCTCTCTCTCTCTCTCTCTCTCTCTCTCTCTGTGTGTGTGTGTGTGTGTGTGTGTGTGTGTGTGTGTGTAGTGTAGCTAATGAATTTACTAACTGAATTTTCCAAGGGATCAAGAACACTTGTCTGCTCATCGTCACTGGACGCCACTCCAACACCCCCTTACAAAAGTGCAGGGGAACTACCACAGAAAACCACCACTTTCGTGGACAGGGATTCAAGACTGAAGTCACCTGGAAAGTTCCTCCAGGGGATGAGAATCTGAGCTGCTGCAGCTGCCCCCCCCCCCCATGTTAACCATCAGGAAGGCCTGGGGAGAGCACGCTGCTTCTCCAGAGCAAAGAGCCTCTGCTATTGTTCCAAATGCTTTCTTCACCAGGACATCCAAACGCCCCAACACACCCGTGACAGGAGGCCTTGTGCCCCGTGGGGCCATGCTAACTCAAGTTTGCCCTTAAAACTGTTCTCTTAATGGAGCTGAGAGAGGAAGTAAAGCGAGGAATCATCAAGGAAGGTTGTTTGTGTGCATTCCAGTTCCAAGGCAGGGCAGCATGGGGCTGTGATTCACCAGAAGCATCCCTGACAGGCAATCTCCAGAGAAACGATACTGTGATGAGAAGCTGCATCCGGGGAACGGCTCAAGTAAAGAGGCCACAATTGCTGGCTAGAGAAGCTGGCCTCTCCTCATTGGTAACACGTGCGGGCAAGTCAAAGGACTGAGGCCTAGGGGACTTTACGGCTGTACTGAGGGAGGGCAAGGGAAAACTAGTTCTTAAAACGTTGCAGAGAGGGTCCACTTGGGGACATAAACCTCAAGTGCCCAAAGAATTCTCCACACCATGTACAGAAGATCTCAGTACATGTGAACAGAGATCTCAGATTTGCCCACGGAAAACGCAACCTTCTTCACATGATGGTCTGAACCAAAGTCCTCAAAGCACCCAGCACCTCTCCTAGAGGTGAACATCTCAACACACAATACGCAGAGTTCCCTTTTTCTGTAGCTAGCTAACAGTGACACAGAACTGCCAGGTAAGAGAATGGGTCCGTGCAGGAGCCCATACCTGTCTAGTAACTCAACAGCTGCTTCTCCTGCCTGTCTGGATCTTAAAAGGATGAGTGTTCCTATAACCTGCCACTCCCTTCTGAGCATCATGCTCAGCCTCTCACTTGCAGGATTTCCATATTTTAATACTGTACTATCTCCAGATAAAAATAATATTGAGCTGGTAAAGAAAGACTTTTTTTTTCCTCCTGCTGCAAATCTTCTCACTTATCAGTTTATCTCTGGTCCTTGCAAAAGGAATTTAAAGTTCCCAAAAAAAGCAAGTGATAAAAGTCTAAAACATAGACACAGGCTACACCAGAAAGGGCATCTATGTCACAGCAGAAAGGAAATCTCTGCTGAAAACAGTTTCCATGTAGAAGTTCACTATATACCCTCTAGCTTCCCCTGCCAACTTGGCTCCAGAAACTTCACAGCTAATCCATCTGTAGATCAATGCACAAGAACATGCTCACAAAACCAGGTAAACGCCAAAGACGATGTGCAGGATAAATGCAATGGTACTAAACACAGCGAGGGCTGACTCCAGCTCCTTAGCAGTTGCTGTCTTTGAGTACTACAGATACACATGGCAGTGACTACATTTCTTCTCTTACCTGCTGCAGGACAAAAAATACATTGCATCCCTATTTATAAAGAACTATTCCAAGAGGAAAGAGAAAATACGGAGGAGGGGGGGGGGGGTGGGTAAAGAAACAGTCACTAGATGATCGTGGGGCTAGAATCAAGCCAGACCCATTTTCAGCCACCTGCAGTAATGACTAAATGCTACCACATGAATTTCTGATCACAAAATGAGTAGCTCATAATCACAGAATGAACAAGATTCTCTTTACTCTGATACATGAACTAAGCCCAAAGATTCACCAGAAGATGTGCCTACAACACAGAAAAGGCTGCTGTTATGGTGAACACAACTTATTACAACCATAGTTCACACCAGTAACTGTTAAAGTCTGGATGCAGGCACACTGGTAGAGCTGCCTGTCTCTGAAACTGCCTGTTGGTGACTTTGAATAGGTGACAGGATCTATAAGAGGCTCGCTCTAGCTCCATCCCTCCCTTCATGCTATGATCCCTGTACTTTCTGTTCTCAAGTGTGCAGGGTTCTGCATCCTGCAGGTGTGTCCCTACGGAATTATTGTTTAAAATCTAAGTAGCCAGTTCTCTTGTAATGAAAACATACACTCCAGTGAAGGTAATTAATGTACCTTCCTTCTAAATTATACTCCCGCGCTTTCCATTTTTCATTCTCTGGCATTCAAACACCTTAAAGTGTAAGTGGTCTAGGACAGAAAGGTACACATGGGACCCCTCAAGCAGAAGAAGCAGTCAGTTCAGGGGAGGTTCTGAACTGACCTCATACTGGGAGAATTCTCCATGATGTTTGCAGCCAACACCAGCACAATGTCCCAGCCTTCCTTTCAAAACATGCTGAATAAGCTGCAAAGCCCCAAGGAGAGGAAGCCGTGAACCCCTTCTGTGCCTCCTTCCAACCTACCTCCCGTGTATAATTCCCCACGCTGGGCCACACTTCTGCCCCTGTGCTCTCCCAGGTTTCACAGGGTGACTGTCCTTCAGCCTGATGCCTTTGGTCTCCCTTCTTCTTCACCAGCCTCACCCATTTCTACCCTTCCTCTGCCCTCCCATATGGACTTTGTGAAATCCGTAATGTGCCACATCTGGAATGCCCGCCTTTCAAATCACTGCCATAGACACCTCTCCCCAAGCCGAGAGCCCTGAAGTACTCTCTTTGCAAAGGTCAGTGTCTGCCATGGAGATTCTGGGGGTGGGGGGGAGCTCTGAACCAAGTTCATTCTCTATTTCTAACTCTTTTTGATTCTTTGTTATTCTCTGCTTCAGACACAACTGGCATATGTTATCCTAATGTAAGGGGGAAGATCACACAATAACTATCAATCAATCAAGCTAAAGAATTTGTCACCCCTTCAGCACAAGTGACCAACTACCCCCAAGAGCTGCCTGATGAGGTACATACACTTTGTACTCCTTCCCTGTGCTGGCACATGTCAGTGACTAGCACCCAGACACAACACAGCCATATGACTGTGGGTCCTTTCTTCCCTTCATGGACCCTGTCAATTTCTCCCCATTTCCAGACACAATGTTTCTTGGCCAAGATCAGGCATAACACTATACTGGTTAGAATACCCACGTTGTAGAGTTGCTATTTTGGAGAAGAAAAAGTCACTCCTTTAGATTGTAAAATACAGAGTCCTGGGTGGACAGCTTGGCCAGTAAAGGAATTTACCACCCAAGACTGGAGACCTGGGTTGCATTCCCAGAGAACCACATGGTGGGAGGAGAGAACTGTCCTTTGACCTGCTCAAGTGCACCATGGCACATGTACCCCATCCCAACACACACTAAGTAGATGGAATGTAGTTGTTTTAATGCAGAGTTCTGAGGACAGGAGTATTTAACCAGTTGAGGCTGGGTGAGTGTGGAGAGTAACTTGCCATGGAGAAGACCATCTTTTGAAGCCCTAAGCAGGTAGACAAACACAATGAACGCCATAAAAGAGGGTTTGGGACAGAATAGAAAGTTAGAAAACAAACTCTCTATTCTGCCAATAACCCTTCTTGCTCTAGGCAGCAGAAGTTTAAGACAAACACAAATACATTCTCAATCAGGGTTACTCACTGTGAGCTGCACTTCTGAGCCAAGGTCCACTGGATGGGACCTTCTCATTTAACAGGAGTCTTGCAGCGCCTGCCACAATGCACCACATGCCTTCAGGCAGCGTTGGTGATGGCTGGCAGTCCCTTCAGACTCGGTCTTTTCTAAGTGCTGGCGAGATGACTATTCTCCAACACAGTCTACAGGATATCCCACTTTACTGCAAATCCCTCAACCACAGGACCCAACTCTAAGGTGAACTGCGGCTTACCCTCTGGAGCTCATATGACTCATTCCAACTTAGTTCATCTACTTCTATTACTTTTTTTTTTCAGTGCTGGAGATGAGATCAGGGCTTTGCACATGCTAGGTATCAATCTGCCACTGAACTACCCCTACACACACACACACACACACACACACACACACACACGTACTTAAGTGTATGTCTACATATATATGTGTAGTGTATGTGGGGGCATGTTTGTATGTGTGCACATGTGTGCATAAGAATGCACAAGAACAAATGCACTTATGCACACAGAGGCCAGAGGTGGACATCTGACGTTCTTCTCTATTGCTCTCCACCTTGTTTTTGAAGACATGGTTTCTCCCTTGACCTAGAGATCATTGGTTGGCTAGACTGACTGGCCAGTGAGTTCCAGGGACCCATCTGTCCTCCCCTCCTCCCACCCCAACACGAGGTTACATGTACACGCCATCACATCACACCGTGTTCTTTATATGGGTGCTGGTTAGGCCCTCATGCTTAAGTAGCAGATGCATTATGGACTGAACCATCTCCTCATCCCCACCCTTCCATTTTCTGTAACAGGATCAAGCTGTACAGTTCAACCCATCCTGCAATGCCTGATCTTCCTACCTTAGTTTCCCTAGTGACAGAAGTGCAAGCGTATACCAACATGCCTGCCTCAAATAATCTTGATACCTAAAGGCTTATTACTACAATGCCATCTCCTGTGAACGGTTGTTTGATAAGTCAGACATTTTCCTGTTCTCGTCTGAAAATAAAACCTGGCCCTGTGAGATGGCTCAGCAGGTGGGGGCCCTTGCCACCACTGAGACCCACATGATGGAAGATGAGATACAGCTGCCATAAACTGTCATCCTCTGGCTTCCACATGTGCTGTGGCATGCTCCCCCCAACACATGAAATAAATAAATAAGTTTAATATCATATAATTTTTATATATCTTTTTAATTTTTATTTTACTTTAAAATTTTTTGAATTTATTGGTTTTTTAAGAAATTCATAAAATATATTTTATCATGTTCTTTGTCTCCCACCTCCTCCCAGGTAAATAAAAACTTGTTATTTTCCTTTTTCTGATTTTCTATATTGCTTTTACTTTTTACATTTTAAAGATGGAAAAACCCCACAATTGTCTTAATTTTGAAAGAACACAGGCACATACCAATCAAATCCAGTAATTTATAAATGAATTTTGCTAAAATTAAGGTATATTATTGTAATCCACTAAAGCAGTTAAAACTAGTAAGTATTTTCAATAATAAATAGAACTGTAGAAGCAGTTAATCACAGGCTTTGTATCCATATTTGCTTAATCTTTTAATATTATTGAAATGGTCTAGCCATTTGAAAAACTCCAAGTAAAATATAAATGCAAGAGAAAGTCACAATCATTACAAAGCCACAGACGAACCCCGAAAGGGCTCTGAGGAATACCACACTGGCAAAGGCTGGGCAACGACCTGTGGAGGGTGCGATCCGCAGCATTTTCCAGTCTGTGTGCTGCAAGTACGTTCTCCAATTCCACCTGTCTAGCATGAGGTCATCCATCACATGGAAAGAGGTGGATGCAAGGGGACCCACCCGATTGGCTGCTGCACACCCCTGGATATGATAGACAGCTATGGCAGCCTCTCTCTTTCTTCCTGAGGCCTTTCCACTCTATTGTACCTTGGATATATAATGATACAAACCCATATGCTCTATTTACATTTATCTACCTGGCCCTGGATAACAGCATTTTTTGCTCTTTGGGGGATATGAAATGCAGTAGGAAAAGCGTTTTCCCTTGTGATCCACTCAGCATATACATGTGCAGTTGAATCAATACACACAGAGGATAGAAGCAAAACCTAAACAAATAAACACTTGCTAACTTACAACACGCGAAAATGTTCTCTTCTCTCTCACCTTATCACTAAATTAGACTCATACCTCTTATTTGGGTTGTGACCCAGAGTTTAAAAAAAAAAAAAACATTTCAGCAGCACAGACTACTAGCTCACAGAAGACGGGATTGTATACCATTTGCCCGAGCCATTACTATGCCTGGCAGTAATTATGAAGATCCAAGCAGGCAAAGGAATTTTCCCAGATATCCAAGAACTATGGTTGCTAAATGATGCCTCAAAGCAAGTGGATAATTCATGCCATCAAATCAGGATGGCTAACACTTGACACTAAAAGCTAGACAGTCCTTCCAAGACAGCTACTCCTTCACCAGAACTGACAATGGGCTCTTCGAAAACTTGTCTTTCCTCACCACTAAGGAAAGTTCAGCCCACGGCTCATCAACGTTTTGTCTCCTAGTTTGCCTAGGAAGCAGATCTGAGTGATCACCATTTCCCCCTTCCCTGGTACCATTCCCTAACTGCACTGAAAGATGCCACGGTTCCTTCCAAACATCTAAAGAGCAGAGCTATGTAAATACTGTTAGTAAAGAGATCGAATAGACGTAGTCTCTGTAACATACATTGACGCCAGCTTCCATAAGAGCCAGAGACGCTAAAGAGGTGAGGCCAACACTCCGGAAAATAAGATCTGAATGCAGTCACTTTCCCCATCAGCACACTTACACGCGGCATGTTCCCTACAGGTGCTGTGGCATGCACACTATAGTTACCAGACAATGCAGTTAAGCATCCTCACTAAAACACACACCCCCATTAATCATCTCGGTGACAGTGCTCCAGTTGAACATCATGGGGATTTCCTCCCCTTCTTCATCATTTATTTGCCAATATTTCCTTGTTATGAATATCCCCCAAGTGACTATCCTCAGCCGTCACAGCTGTGCTGCCTACTGTGTCTCCCTCGACTGCAAATAACACCGACTCTTGAAACAACAACAACAACGAAAATCCCCTGTGATGATTCCTATGGCAAAAGGAGAGGTCTTACTAGAAACCAAATCACTCCTGGCCCACTGTGCTCCTCACTAAGTGACCAGCCTCAGCCTTTAAGCAGATGGTAATTTCAGACAAGTGAGGCTGGCTTAATTACAAATGAACAATAGCTGACTGCTGGTAGCCATTATTTGAAGGGTCAACAATCAATTGCTGCTTTAGTATGTCCTTGAAGGACCGCTTCCTATACAACAAAAGGCTTCTTCAAAGTATCCGCACACCACAAGAAAACCACGCGTCACCAACAAATTACAGAAACCTAGCCGCAAGTCTCAAATAATTTGTGGGGGAAAAAAACACGGAAAATAATATTTCATTGTGGTTACACTGATTCAGGTGACGAAAAGAACAGGCTACCAATCAAGAAATAAAGCCAGAAATGAACCGTGGTAAATATGCACCCATGCAGTCATTACCAAGCACTGGTAGAAGCCACAAAGGCACGGAACCGTCTCGGCTTCTTCTAAGACCATATCCGTGTCAGTTCCCAGCCTTCCCAGACACCAGCATTTCCAGATTGTCTTAAAAATGGACACCGTGAAAGAAGATGCTCCACCGTCAGGTAGAGGAATGAATGAGAGCAAAGTTCACCAGCTTGTACTCAGAATTTTTAGGGAGGGGGCTTTATTCTTTCCAAAAAAGCACAAAGACAAAAATCACACCACCAGATACTTGCAAATCACATCAGGACAAACGCCTTCTGAGCAATCATGTTAACATTACTTTACATTTTCTACCGGGAAATGTGATGTTAATCTCTCTTCAACCACTATTCCATAATTGTTTTGAAAAGCATATATTTTTATTCTTTTTCAGAAGACTCCAACTGGACCATTGGGGGGGGGGAAACAAAACACAACTTCCTTCTTAGCGAAAGCAACAGAAATCAAACACTGATGTTTTAAAATGCCACTTCCTCCCCAGAGCAGCATGTTTACTTCAGCCATAGCAACAATACCTCATCACCCACAGTGTGGATGCTGTTAAGTAATGGACAGAGCAAAAGGCAGCAAAGACAGAGGATTCAACTTCAATTTAACTGTCCTGTAAGGTACATAGTAATTAGCTGCAAAGCTCTGAAATCTTAGCTAGCATGTTAAGTCTGCTACATGACAGTATAATTTGACTTCTTAAAGGATTATGCAAATTACAACTCATCATTCCATTACAGGATTGAAAAAAAGTGACAGCTAATTTATACATAACACACCTTTCAAATCCCTAAGATGCGTAGCACCTGTGCCATGTATTTTGCCGAGATTTTCTTGCACATAAGTACTTGTTTATTGCAATATAAAAAGGCTTACCTAAGAGCTTTAATACAACTACTTAAAAAAATAACCTTTTAGACCACAATTTCAAAATAATAGACTTTTTTTTTTTTCTTTTCTTTTTCCCCTCCTGATTTCAGAGGTAAATTTTTTTGTTTTCATTTTGTTCTGTTTGCTTTGGCTCCCCCCGCCCCAAATCAATTCGATAAAAATAAGGTTTCAACAGAAATATATTATTTGAATAGCTGGCAACCACAAGCACTGATGCACGAGCCAGAAGGCAGACTCACAAAGATTTCAACATACTTCTGGTAGGTAGATTCACAGTAGATTCCGTCATATCTGTAGATTTTCCTACATTCTGATTGGTTGGGCAGAGGATGCTGCGCAGTTATTCTGTAGAGGCATCAAAAACAGATAGACATGACTAGAGATTCTCTACAGTCAGGCGGAATGCAGGGTAACAAGTGTGCTCAAATGGAACCATTTTGCTCTTTCCCCTGTGGGCTCTCCTCAGGACTGTAAGGTGCCTAACACCGAGGCCTATGAACTCCCACTTCAGAGAGCTGCAGTCAGAGACAAGCCTTTCAGTTCTTCATGGGGACAATTTTACCTTTAATCTCAGAGTCATAAAAGCGGAAGAAAAGCAGGACATAGGTCTAATGCTCAACTCGCTCTACAGCCCCCATGATTACTTTCTAAAGGAAAGGTTAAAAATAAAGTAAAATAAAAAACAAATGTCATTAGTGTTTTCGTTACAGGACTGTCGTTAATCCAATCATGCATACGAGAGGAGGCAACTGTAAATTAGCGATAAAACCACAGTTGGGTTAATATGTTGTTCAGCTTTATTCAATTTATATGGCGTTTGGACACTGTTGGCTTCTAAAGGGATGTAATACAGCTTAAGGAACTGAACCCAATTAGGGATGAAAACAGAAGTAAGGCCATCGGGAGCCAGGGTTAGACCTTAACAGGCACCTGAGATGAGCTGATTACAGGGGCTCAGGCTTCGCGGCCGTTAAGGCAAAATCGGGGAGAAGCTTACATGGTTTTCTTTGTATCACTTAAGCATATAAATTCATTGGAGACCCCCGGCTTTATATAGACATAAAAATGCTGAAAGGCATTTTCTGACCATTTCCTCTTGTTGAAAAATCTCTTCATTCAGGGGGAAAAGCACATAAGAAGCCTATCTTGTTTTATTTTAGTGGGAAGTCATGGAATTTGATCAATACAAAATATCAGTAACAGCACCAAACAGTTTGCTCTAATAACTCTAACAGAAAGTAACAGAATATCTAATCTCCAAGACTATCACACACACACACACACACACACACACACACACACACACACACACACACACACACAATCCCCTTCAGGAGTAATTAAATCATGCAGTGCATCCCTATATTGTAAAAACTCAGACGACTCTTTTCTAATTTCTGTGTGTTTCTAATGTCATTAAGTTTACTTAACATTTCATAAAGTCCAATCTATCTGGGGACAGCACTTTATAAAAAGTTAAGTTCTATTTTGGAGCTGTATTTATATGCTTTCCTCAGATATTATTTAACATATTCTCTGTGTTATAATCAGTCTGGCCCCAAATCTCTTATTAAATTTAGTCGGCCAACAGTTCTATTTATAATTAATCATTTGCCCCTTGTTTAAAGTGATTTTTAAGCCCCATTTGATTATTGCACTCAACTTCTAGCACAAATGTACTCATTAACTATCACCGGAATTCCGAAGGTTTTCATTAACCTATGTGATATTTCATTGTAAAGCTGATCCGGGGAAGCAGGAAACATAAACAGCTTGAAATGAAGAGCGAGCTGGTTTGAAAGATGCAATTACAGGGTGGACCTGACAAATCTGTTTTAGCCATGAAGTTTACGAAAACAAATTCTGAGAAGAGTTTTTAAGTAGTGACATCAGATGATATAAATTACAAATTAAAAAAAAAAAAACGTATTTGGTGTGAGATCAAACTGAAATGCTCTGCATTTTTACTCGGTATCTTTTCATGTTTTAACACTGGTGTCTTGTAGTTTCCTCCTCACTAAAGGACTAAGAAGCATTTACATAAGAAGGATTCGAAGCTGATTCTCAACAGTTCTGTAAATGACCTTGGAAGAGTACTGGGTAAAGAGACAGAAAGACAAACTAAATACAACAGACCATCACCTTCACTAACCCCCTTTAATGGCAGCCAAGGTTATAATGAAGTTTTGATTTTCCTGCTACATACCACGGCAAAGACTATCAGGTGTCAAAAATCACAGACAAATGTCTCCAGGAAACAAAGCCCCAAGGCATCATTTACTTAACACTTCATGTTGCCCCTCTCTTGCTACAATGGATTATTAACCAAAGGCTTTTTTGAGTTCATTTTCTTCACCTGATTTTTGTTTTTTAAAGGTTAAACACTACCAGTAAAAAGTTCAAATATGCCTTTCAATCGCGGAACTATTATGAACCACAGCGTCTGCCTATCAAACAGTCCACGGTTCTTCCCTTCATGTCACTCCTGTCTAGATGGACTCATCATACAGCTTGGGGGAGGACTTAAGTGCATTTACATACATGTGAAACGTGTAAGCTATGACTAATTTTAACTCACAGGGCAGAATTTAAATAATTAGTTACAAGAAGTCAAACTAAGGGAAAAAGGAGGGAAGAGATGGTTAGCGGCAGAGTAGTAAATTGTTCCATTTTTGCAGGTAATCTAAATGCAAACTAGAAGCAACTTATCATGAGAATGGATTTTCCACCATCTGGTCAAATAACAGGGGATTTGTCTAGTGGCGAGCAAAGAATGGAATGATGTGAGAAAGATTAGCGGGCAAGTCCTACAGTTAGCTAAAATGTATTTTGTGCAAACAAGAACAGATGACGCCTTAACAATTACACCTGTCAAAAACTCCAGAAAGCAATCCATCTCTGAACAGCCCAGTTGAAAACAGGCTAGTTCATAACAAAATGAATTTTTTTTAAACAATTGCCAGCCATAACAGTTTGATGCATGACAAAGCTCAGGAAGCCGCAGTTCATGTTCAACTGAAACCTTAACTAACTGGCCCCTGGTTTCCAGTGATAAGTAAGATATTAGACCCTCTAAAAACACTGAAACCGTATAAATGGCAGGTTTAAAAACCACAAAAGCAAGGAAACTTGAAATTCGAGACAGAAAATCAGAAATAAGAAACTGCCATGGACACATATATACTTTGGGGCCCTTGTACGGCGGCTGTCCTACCACGGTTGACTCTTCCCTGATACAAATGTGCCTCCTCTGCTGCAGGAACATTAGAAATGGGGGCGAAGACCAAACAGCTCATCTCGATGAGGTTCCACTAGTACTTGGGAGTGATTGGAAGACATCAGGTTCTGTGGCTGTTTCAAGGGATTTTATTTCCTGGCTGGTCTTCATAAATGCTGGCAATTCTCTGGAGTTAAGATCTAGGAGTGTATTTGCTTGGTTTTCCCTTGTTATTTGAAGTTGATAGTGTGAACCTCTACAGTAGCCCAGCCTGTATCATCTCATATTAATCTTCACACTTAGGCTGTTCGGTCTGTCACATGCCTGAGAGATCTCATTATAATACACACAGCTCAGATCTGGATTGGTAGTGCATTTGGTGGTGGTGGAGGGTCCTTATTTAATGTGTATCAGTCAATATAATCTATCACAGATCAACACAGTCTAAAGACTGTGGGGTTTTACAATACACCTAGAAATACTTAGAATTCACTACCATCTTTTATTTTTGAATGTAACTGAATCTTGGCCATTCTCCTGGGGGATATTTTCTTATCAGACATCTGACCTGCAGAGGTTATGATATTACATGAGATGTTCATTTAAAACCTACCTATGGTTTTCTTTTTACTTGTTCTATTGAATTACTATTCTAAACAGCTATGCTGTGCGTAATTTTCACAGTTTAACTCCAAGAGTTTGGGAAAGAAGTCTTTCTACCATGGGAATTGGCTCCCTTTGGTTCCTCTATGCCCTGTAAACAACAATGACTAGCATTTCATGTCTTCCATGCCAGAGCTGGGAAGTTGCGTCAATCATACCAAACAAAATATTTTACCCATTAAGTTCTGATACCGTCATCCACAGCTTCCTGTGGAATGATATGGGTCACGCTGTTTCTCTAAGACAGAAAAGAGGTGTTTCAAGACAGGCTCACCAACACACTAATATGCCACACCAGACAGTATGGTTAGGAACTCGGTTAGTATGTGGCATTTGGCAAGTTACCTCTGAGAGGCTCAGCTTCCCATGTAAAAATGGGAAAAAATAGAAAGTATCTATTCAACAACATGCCTACAAAAACTAAAAGAAACATTTGTGGAAATTGCTTAGCTCTGAACTTTCCCATATCAGTAATATGGTGAATGTTACCTTATAAGTAACTAATTATCCTAGATGCCAAAGTTACTGGAGGGTTACTTCCTTTGAGAACTCCAGGTATAAACTAAGAAACTTGTATTCACAGTGAGTCTTCTAATATGATATTTTAAGACTTTCTGCTTTAATGCTTCTTGTAGACACATTGATAATGTTTCATTTCATGATAATCCACCACCTCCAACCTTGACTTAAGTAATATAATTTCTATCAAAATCATTTGTTTACTTGATGAACTGTTTGTTCTTAGTAGTAATGTGCCAAGTACTAATGCTCCACTTTAGGAAATACGCAGGTGAGCTGGAACAGAGGTTGGAGAAAAGAAGCTACGGTAAGTCCAGAAGCCAGACCGAGAGGAACCAGATCCCATTTGAGAAGACCTAAGAATATCCAGCTTCAGACCCTTGAAACACTTGCAAAGGAGACTCATCTGGTATGAGCCCACAGAGATGCCTTAGATCCAAAGTGCTGAAGACATAAAGAAACAGATTCTTGGCATCAGGGGCAAATGTCCAAATCTAGACAGGAATGAAAGGTGGGCTCAGGATAGGTCAGGTTCTTGTTGTCATTAGTGTCCTAAGACAGACCAAACTCCCACCTAACAGGATTCTTAAGCACCAAACTTGGAAAGGGGGACTCTCCTGGGACAGGGGGACTCTACTGGGAAAGAGGATTTTTATCATGGATGGAAAGTCTGCGTCCAATCAGACCCTTCTGCCAGGTGGTACCAGACAGAAGACCCTCAGCACTACAGGAACTACTTCTGCCTTTCCTACTAACTCCTGACTGCTAACAAGCTCTGCATGATAATAAACTGAAGGCAAAACAAACAAAGAAACGAGTCTGGCGGGGCAACTGCAAAGCATCTGAACGAAGACCTAGTGCTATACACCCATGAATCAGACCAAGGGGAAGACAGAGATGAGGCCCTCTCTGTTCTCTTCTCACCTTCCTGACCTCTGAGGCTGCCCACATTTGCCCATTTGCTGGGAGACGTGTCTACATAAGGTTTAGGATCCAAAGCTTTGAAACGAAACAGACAGCTACACAAATTTGAGCTTCGCCAAATGTGACATTGAGAAGAGGACACTGCCCCTCTGAATCTACAAGGACTCTATAATAACACTGTGTGCACATTATTGTAATGTAAGCCTGTATCATCATATCTGGAATGAAACAAAGAACCTGTAATCACAGTAACCACTAATTCACTTATTCAACAAACTTTACAGCTATCTTTGTTATCATTGCGCAGGCACATCAAACATGCTCCCTAAACCCTACAGACATGTGTTCCCATGACCCAGATACCTGGAAGCAGAAATGATAACTTCAGTGAAACTGAGATGTGGCTACTCACAGAAGGGTAAGGTCGAGCCAGCTTTGAGCTGTCTTTCTTACAAGTTCAAAAAAGAGAACAAATGCCCTGAAAGAAGCTGAAATTCTTTATCCAAGTCTTTCTTCCTACATATGTATACACACACCATCCTCCTTCACCTGGGTGCTGTGTGCCTCTTAGATAGTGAAAGCCACAGTGCTGGCCTGTTGATGCAATTTCTACCTACTAGGTGTCAGAACTCTGGACTGCAAAACTTCACAGTTGTTGGAGGCTCTCAGTGGGGAATGTTGCTTAGCATCCTAGAAATACACCGACTGACAAGACCAAATCAGAACCATACCTGTACATAGATTTAAAAAAAAAAAAAAAAGCAGAATAAATTAAAAATGGAAGTACAGCATGGCCCATGTCACCATCCCACTAGTGCTAAAAGGTGAGTAGGGGGCAGCAGGCCAACAGAGATTGGCTGGAGTCTCTCCAGAGCCAGGGCAGCTCAGACAGCTGCACCAACTGTAGAAACCATGTTAGAAAGGGCTATTCCTGGAGGCACGGCCTGACCTCAGGCACACAGAGTTAGAAGAACAGTCCCCCGTGGAAAGGCCATACCATTCATCCAGAGTACTTATCCCCCCAAGGAGTCTGCTCCAGGGGTCAGCCCACAACACAGAAATGATGATGTATGAATATACGAGGTTACCAAGAGTAGTCAATGACATATTTGTGGACGTCTGATGGCCCTGCACACTGTCTGCACAATAGGCATGCGTTTTTTATTAAAATGTTAACTCTAAAAATGAGTAAATTAAAACATTTATTACACACAACTAATGAGTAAGCAGACTCTGGCTTCTAGATTATTCTCTCCTAGGACCTTAAGTCCATACTTTTCCTCCAAATAACAGCCAACTTAGAAAGTGTTATCCCCAAAGCAAATTCTCCTGAAAGGTCAATTTTACACACAATCCCAAATAAACATTCCTAAATTCTTCAGATGGCATCCACTTTGCCTTTCACTAAAGCATCATATTCTATACAGTGATCCCAGGATGGACATCTTTCCAAGTAGTAAGAACGTTTCACACAACCCACACTTTCACTAAAGAAACTGAGACCACTACAATCAAGACACAGCAGAACCCTGAGAAGAAGCAACACAGCTAGATGCAGACTGATATCCTTCACACTTCAGGACACTACCAACTTTTTTTCAGTACCTAAGAAACCTGAGCTTTGTGTTTGGGAGGGCCCCTTGACCAACCTCTCTATTGGGTCTGTTTAAATTGGTTGGGAATCCACATGTTTCTATCAACATTTTCTTTTAGTAGAACAATCATGTGTCCAAGGCTCATTAGAAATAACTGTAAATCACTAAACAGCTTCAAATACTTAAATGAAGATTTGCCCAAACTCTAGCCCCTGATCTCACGTAGTCTTTGTTAACCAGCTGCTTCCTTTCTAACACTTGTCCTGATTAGGAAAGGATATTAGCATGTACAGGGGGTAGGGGTGTGGGGGCTGACATTTGGAAATAGAATTAAAATTTTCATTTTCATATTGATTATAAACTAATTTCATTAACATTGATTAGCTTTGTATAGGATAGAAGAAGTACTATAGGCATTGAAGTCGATTATTAAAACTATTAAAGTATCAATGGAAAGATAGGATGACAGGAATGAATTTATTCAGTAGCCACTATATCCTTCTTCAGGCCAACTGTAAGCCTTGGCTTTCCATTTTACCTGTTTACTAATGGCTTCCAGTTCTCCGTCCTCAGCTCCCATCTTACCCCTATCCCAAACTCTGCAGTTCAGCCATGTCTACTTAGAACTTCCACCTGATCTCTGGAATGCTGGACCCCTCCCTGTCCTGCATGAGTAGCTAGCTCTTCTACCACACTGAGGCTACCTCATCTCAGCTCCATATCTTTCCCCAGGTTTCAGCCCCACAGCTCGCTCTTAAATTTCTTCCTTCCCTTATTTTCTACTTCCCAGAAGTCACAAAGCCCTTCCATATTGTGCTCGATATATCTTTAGAAGGGAAATCTTCTTTACACCATGTTCTGTACATAGGCTACATGGATTGTCATTTCCAATCACCACGGCCTCCTTCTCCTAGTTGTCCTGGTTTAGATTCACCTTCGTCACTCCATCAATCACACTGATGTCAAAAAGGCAAGCGTTTTAAAAATCGGCATGATGATATCAAGCTATGGTCTGATTTGGAATGTCCCACAAGGGCCTGTGCCTTGGAGGACACTAAAGGCTTAGTCTTCAGGCCATATTACTCTTGAAAGGGAGGAGAAACTTGAAGACACAGTTGTGGTTTTTGTCACTGGGGCATGGCTGAAGAGGTCTGTGAGACCATGGCCTCTTCTTCACTCGGTTTAGCTTCTAGGCACGAAGTAAGAGGCTTGCCCTGGGACTTACTTCCTGTAATCACACAATACCTTGCTATAGAATGAAAAGCAACAGGGCCAGAGATCATGGACTAGAAAACTCCAAAACTGTTCCCAAATAAGCCTTTGCCCTTAACCAGCTGTCTAAAGCTCACCACAGAAATGCACATGTGACTAACAGAAATCAGTACCCCAAGAAGTCTCCCCAGAATCACGGCATGCCACTAAAGTTTGTCTTATTTTGACTCACTCGCACCTGCCCAACTTCCACATCTTTTAGCAAATCATCTTATCTCCATTTGACTCTTCCAGGGTTGCCTTTCATGTGACTCTCCAAACTGACCTAGTTCATGACTGAGTTTAGCATCAGCAAGGAGAGCACATGCTTCTTCATTCATATGCTATAAAAAAATAGTTCTCTAGTAAAGCTTTGTTTTTTGATTATTGCTAAAGTGTGAACTCTAAGTGACAATATGCTTTACATTTTATACTTTCATTTCTAAAAACTGTGGAAGAGATAACAAGGACAGTGAATATGTACAGAAATTTGGATCTGTGCTTCTGCTTTGTGGCCCAGATCCTTAATATCCAAAACCACCACCACCACCACCACCACCACCACCCCCCGAAAAGCTCAGAAAAGGCAAGTCATATCATCAGGCGATAGACATCCATCCCAACTCAGACCAGGTTTCCTCTGTAGTACAAAGGCTCTTAAAATAAATGCATCTTCCATTAGGGCAGTGGTTCTCAACCATCCTAATGCTGTGACTCTTTAATACGGTTCTTCATGTTGTGGTGACCTCAACCATAAAGTTATTTTTGTTGCTACTTCATAACTGTAATTTGGTTACTGTTATGAAGTGTAATGTAAAATCTGTGTTTTCCAATGGTCTTAGGTGACCCCTGTGAAAGAGTCATTGGACACCCAAAGGGGTTGCAACCCACAGGTTGAGAACTGCTGCATTAGACAATGAACCACTTTCTACACAGCCTTAAGACCTAACTAGAGTCTCCTTGTTGCACCTTACCTCAAGCTATATTAGTTGCAAAAAGTAATCAGCTCAAAGGAATGACCACAAGACCCTCGTCATTCTTGACCAATTGAACTATACTTTATGGTGATATTTTCTTTTGTACTAAAATGTTATTTGTCTGTTAATAAATAAAGTTGCCTGGAAGTCAGAGCTATTAGCAAGCTATAGGAAAGCAGGGCAATGGTGGTGTACGCTTGTGATCACAGCACTTGGTAGGCAGAGCTAGGTAAGTCTCTGTGTGTTCAGGGATACAGCCAGCATTGGACACACATGCCTTTAATCTCAATACCAACCATAGAACACCTGGAGGTCTGTACAGACAGGCCGTGATGAGGCGGTCATGTGGTTGGGTTTACAACCAATGAGAAGGCAGAATGGAAACTCTATATAAAGACTTTAACACACAGGAAGTAGCTCTGGTTCGGAGAGGTAGGACCACCGCAGGAGGAAGGGTAAGGTTTTAGCTCTTAGCTCTGACCTCTTGGCTTTCTTCTTTGCATTGGTTCTGTGTTTTTTATTTAATAAAACGGATGGTTACATCTACATTACTTAGTAACTCTCCTGAAGGAAACAAAATGAGGCCTTAAAAGTAGATTGTATGAGGTTCATCTCTACAAGATTTTAATAAATCCAAGGTAAAGATTACATCCTACCATTAGCCAGAGGGCTGCTTTGCTAACTAACACGCTAAGGAAGCACTTAGTATTCAGGTTTTGGATCTCTTGCTAGATAAATTAGAATTAAAACGATTTTGTGATTCATACCAAAAATAAATTAAGAAATGGAAATTCCTCCAACCAGATTATGACAGAGGAAAACACTTCACATGTAACAACTCTTAATTACTGGAGGTCCAAACCCAGGACTTTACAGATGCTAAGCAAGTAAAGAATATCCCAGCCCATACCCTAAAATTTAAGAAGTGGAATAAGGTTAAGGTATACTGAAAATTCATGAATAAAATATCATAAACTCATTCTCTCTCTCTCTCTCTCTCTCTCTCTCTCTCACACACACACACACACACACACACACACACACACACACACACACACACACACACTGATAAAAAGCAACTTTTGAAACTTTTTTTTATCCTGGATAACACAAAGGATCCTAGGAATCTGGACTTTGGTAGCCATGGTAACAGAGCTACATAGTCTCTTTTGCAGATAGGCATAGCCGTGTAACTACATTCTTCCTAATACAGGAAGAACTGGAATGAGTAGTTCTTCATGGGCCTAGACACAGGCACTGGCTGTGCCCTGCCCTAACTTTTCTTTCCCAGGAGTTGTTCAGAAGTAACCAAACTACCAGCTTTGACTAGGTAGACAAGAAAAATAGTAATGGCGGGGCCACCTTCACCTGGGGCTGTTAAATGATGGCAGATAGACTTCATGTTCTTTCAGCTACTACATTTTCTGTAATTAGACCCTCTGGATTTCATCTGATAATGTACCTAGCCAACTTCTCCACTCCTACCCACACTGTACAAGCCAGCCCTTCTGTAGTCTGAGATGCCTTTGCTATATGTACTCCTCTTCTGAGCTACCAGCATCCTCCACATCTAGGTCTATTGCAATGTTCCTCCTAGGCCAATTAATAATTGGTTTACCCTGCAAATTCTTAAGGCAGGACTTAATCCCATGTTACATCATGTACAGTTTATAGCTTAATAAGTTCTAAATAATTAAGTCAAATTGAAAAATACCTAGTCTTCCCCAAATTGGCTAAAAGTAAAGATGATTTGTTATTACAAACATCTATCTGGTCACACTCAACAGTAATTGTGCTATGTACACATTAGAAGAAATGTCCAAGTATTTCAAGAATTGTGACCTTCTCTCCATCAGAAATATGAACAAAATATTATGGTTGTTATGGTTTAAATGCATAAGGGTAGTAAAGACTGAAAACATACCCACAATTAAGTGGAGAAATGAAATGGCAGAGAACAGCCTTGGATAAATCACTTTAAATTATCAATAGTTATTTAATGTTAATCATTCTGTTATTAAAATTAATTTTGTTATTAAAATTAATTGTGAGAGGTTATGGTAGTTTGGGTCTCCATTTTTTCAGGTTTTTTTAAGAAATCCCCCCACCCCCAAAATAATTTTTCACATTACCTCTGTTTAACCTCTGACCTGGACGTGACACTGGATTCCATCATCTATAGAAAGACACTGTATTAAAGCCAAATAAGAGATATGCTATGTAGGAATATATGTGAAAGAAAGAAAATAATAGTTAAGACAATATGAAGGCGATTAGAACACATTTTTTGGATGTGTCTCTCTTTAAAAATCTGAAAATCTTACATCTCATTTGAACTACTGTGAGATTATTAACTAGAACCGAGACTTTAGAAACTGCATGTTTAACCCTTGTACACTATCTTCTGTGCCTCTTTTCCTCTCCCGAGTCCCACTAAGAGTTAACAGTCTTGGTCGTGCTGTTCTCTCTGGTCGGGAGGAGGGGTAAACAGCTAAAAGCACAAGTAGTCTTGACACATGTATTCTATTCATTACAACAATTAAGTTTACAGAGTTAGACAAATGCTCGGGAGAATCCACTTCCTCAAGTTTGATTTGGGTTGAAGCCAAAACATTTCAGCTTTGGTACTCAGGAGTATTATTTAGAAGATAAATTGCCTGATATCAGATTTTGGAAAAGGTAGAATTACCATCAAGTCTTGTTATACAACAATTCATTGGAGGCAACATACCCTGTATTATTCAGTTTTGCTTATCATAAAAAAGGATTACTACTAAGGAGAACTTAATTGGAATAAAATATCACTGAATTATAGTTTAGTGTAGCATTACAATAATAAACAGACCACCTCCTTCTCCATGAAGAAAAGTTTTATCTTGGGGTTTTATTCCACTGATGCTCTGTAATATATTTAGAAATATGTTCTTATCATAAATCTTTTAACACCAAAGTTGACTATACCAATGAGCAGGAGAGCTTCCATATTGATCCTCCACTTCTTTTGAATGACAAAAATGGTTTCAGCTTTCAGGGTGGCAATTTCTCAAAAATAAATTTGAGTGGAGGAGATTACATTCAACTAAAACTTCATTACAAAGCAGCAGCCGCAGCAGAGTAATATAAAGTACTTTTCTTGGGTATATTTGAGATCTGTACATATTTTCAGTTTCTTTCAAGGTCTTGATACAGCAAGATTTATTAGCACTGTCTTCTTTAAAGGAAAAAAAATGGCCTCATGTAAAAGTTTGTATTTTTCTGTATCAAGAATTCACACGTCTGTGCTAACCTGTCTCAAAATAACTACTGTGAATGGAAGGCCTTTGTTTACTTGGTTAAGCTGAATTGCCATCAAATTAGAAGTATGATTTACTATCTTTTATCTGGAAAAATTCAGTAGAGATAGCAGACTTTCAGCCTGGAACTCTAAAACTGAAATGCTAAAAGCATGATCACAGATAATTTGAATGTCAACATCAAGCTGACTCACAGTGGCTGAATGAAGTGCCATGCTGAAGAGGAAAGACACTATGATGTGTGCCACGAAATAAGACTGGGAAAGGAACAAGAAATACGTCTCGATGGTACTGTTTGGGCAGAGCTTTTATTTTGACAATTTTCTGTGTCAACTTGGATAGTTCTAACAACAAAATTTTCATATAATGACCTGCAAGTTCCTTATACATTGGGAGAGATGGATGTGTTCTCGTGGCATGTGATTATCCGGCTCATTGTGAGCACATCTATCCACTTACACAGAGGACTCCACACCCACAATGTAAGTGTCCATTTGCTCCTTTTCTCGCCACATCTGATGTCTAATGACTGTGCTTACACAACCCGTCTAGTTAGAACATCCCCGCAGGTGCAATGAAGACCTGCTGTGTCAAGGACTGTCCTGCCTGGATGGATAACAGCAGCTTCTACAGCCAACAGTTCCCCAAAGACCCAGCATCACACCCATGACATGCAGACACACAATACTGATGGTCTGCCTTCGCTAGGCTGCTGCAGGTGTTTCAGAAATTTTCACTAACCTTTAAAAACCACTTTTAATGTGCCCAAAAGAAGAAAGTGCAACAGATTTGGGAAACGAATAGGATGGGCGCTTAACTTCCTTTTTTAAATATTTTTATTAGTATACAGTCATTATACAAAGTGATGAATTTTATGACATTTTCACTCAAGAATGTCATGTACTTTGATCGTATTTACCCCTCTTCATTATCCTCACCTGTTCTTCCTCCCTCTCTTACTAGTCTCTCTATCCACCAAATCTCCATTCTATTTTTACATGTGTGTGTGT
>CABHPP010143153.1:1662-13684 GCA_902168425.1 Peromyscus attwateri
TTTTTTAGAGTTTTAAGAGGGTTAAAAGTTTAAAATTAAAGAACAACTCTTTTTTCAGTGATGGAGAGAGCCTTATACATGCCCAACATTTGCTGATTTATTCTCTAGCCCCCAAGAGTTTTTGTAAAACTGTGTTTTCTATATAAACACCTTTCAAATGTGTTTTGCAAATATTTTCTTCTAGATAGTCTATTGTTCTTATTCTCTTGCCAGAGGAGTTTGATTCTTGTCTTTTTGTTGTCTTTAAGTCAAGGTCTCACTGTGTCGTTTAGGATGGTCAGAACTTGCTATATAATACAGGCTGGATTAAAACTCCTGGCGATCCTCATGTTGCAGCCGCCTGAGTGCTGGGTTGCAGGTATGAACCAGCTAGATGCTTAAAACATTTTAAATGCATTTGTGTGTGTTCATGCATGTGGGTACGTGTGTGATCAGATGCATGCTTGTGTGTGGAGGCCAGGGCAAGAGCATATGTAAGCTCTTAAGTTCAGGAACCTTGTCCATCTCTTTTGAGACAGGGTCTCTCACTGGCCTAGAGCACACAAGTCAGGCTTGGATCTCCTTAGCTGTGGATCTCCAAGGACCTTCCTTTCCCTGTCTCCCTGGTGCTCCGAGTCCAGGTGCACACGGAGAGGCCTGCCTTTCTTTTTCCTTTGTATTCTTTGGTCTGGAGACTGAACTCCAGTCCTCACACTTGAAATACAAGTGTTTTACTGGCAAAGCCATCCTCTAAGCACTGAGTTTTAAATTTGATAAAGTAAATGTATCAATCTCATGGTTTATGTCATATTTGAAAACTCAAGACTACCTCTTTTTAGCTTTCAAACCCTTTTTTTTTTCCTCTACATTTAATGCATTTGTTTGTATGTGGAAGATGGAATACATGCACGTGCTGTGGTTCTCTCCTCGAGTCATGTGGTTTCTGGGGATTGGACTAAGGTCATCAGGCCTGCCAGGAAGTGCCTGTACGTGTTAAACAAGGATGACTCATTAGATGGTGTATTTGAGATCCGCGAGAGTATTTTCAGTTTTCCAATCTACATCCCACTGACAGAGAGGTGTGTGGAATTGGAATGTGTTCATAAAGTATAGGTTCTCTTAATGATGAAACTGGGGGATTAGGAAAAATGAAACACAGAATGGTAGAACTAGCTAGTTATTCGTTTCTTCCTGTTCTTTGAATTCTGAACTTCTTGGTGTCGAGGATCTGAGTTTCAGCTCTGTCCCCACAGTATCTAATTAGGCACTCACATCATGTGGGACACACACTCAGGGTGGGAACAGTGGTAGTACTTATTCATTGTAATTGTTATGGAGGATGGTAAGTGGAAAAGAGAGTGTGCGTGCCTACGTGTGTATGTGTGTGTGTGTGTGTGTGTGTGTGTGTGTGTACATGTGTGTATTCTTTCCAGTGTATAGTAAGAAGGGAGAGGCTCCCTGAGGCCAAGGACATCAGAAATGGCCCATTGGGTGACTTTTGGAGGCCAAGAGTGAGTGTCCTGGGTAGGCCTCCTGGGCATTCTAGGCAGACAGTGTTGAGTGGGTCAAAGTGATAGGTGTGGTGGGAACTGTGGGCATTCTCACACCCGAAGCTGACAGGACTAGACAACTGGTTGTACTCCATCTTTACATCCAGCAGTGTGAGACTGTTCATTACACTGCAGTAGGGGAGATCGGGAGCTTCAAGGCTGTTGAAGAATGCTCTGTGTCTCCTCTCTTAACCACAGGGCTTTCCGAAGTGACGCATGCTTTTCAATCCTGTCATCCTCAGTGACTGTAGACTACTTAAGAACATTAAATTGGGGAGTTCGTGTCAAAGCATTCTTCTAATTAGTAGCCGAGCAACTTGAGGATTTAACTGGTGACAAAGGACCTTTCAGTCCTTTTCCAGCTGGTCCAGAGCAAGGAACACGTTCTCACAGAATCTGACCATCATATTGAAGAGTGTACCAAGGTTATTTGTTAAATGACCTATATGTATTTGAGTATTTGATAAGAGGTCAGATACTGATTGTTGAGAACTATGTTTTTAATATAAGAGAAGAAGAAGTTTAAGAAAAATAATGATCAAAAGAAAGAAGTTTATACTTAAAAGGGAAATAAAAGCATTCTAAAGTCTCTTACAGAAGGCTGTTTGAATTTAGTTTTATTTAGAAAATGTTATATTCATACCATTAGAATATTGCTTAGGCTAATCTTTATTCTCAGAATATAAAGTTGGCTGTTTGTGGGTCTAATAGAAGAACAAAGTGTTTTTGGTGTCTGAAATACACTTGCAGTCATTAAACACTCTATTTTTTCTGGATTGCTCTGGTATTTATATTTTATAACATTGTAATTATTTATAGTATTTTCATTAGAGATTAAGATATTGAAAATAGTTTAGATGAAAGAATAAGACTGTGAGGGAAGATAAGTATGAGTCTGTCTCTTTTGAAAATAATTATGTGTGTGTGTGTGTGTGTGTGTCTGAGACAGGGTTTCTCTGGGTAGCCCTGGTGTTTCTGTAACTTGATATGTAGGTCAGGCTAGCCTTGAACTCAGAGATCTATCTCCCTCTGCCTCCCAAGTGCTGGGATTGAAGGTGTACACCACCACCACCACCACCACCACCACCACCCATACTTTTAATATATTTTATTCTAGTTTTCTATAATAGTTCTGTCATTCAGGGGTGATGGTGAGTTTAGAAAAATATACAATATGGTGGTTTTATGTGCCTCACCTTAAAATTTTTAATTACATTTGTGTGTGTGTGTGTGTGTGTGTGTGTGTGTGTGCACAGCAGTGTGTGTTTGGAGATCACAGGACAACTTTCTGGAGTTGGTCTATCCTTCTACCACGTGGGTTCTGGGGCTTGGCAGCAAGCACCTTTAACCACTGCACCAACTCACTAACATTGATTTGTGTGTGTGTGTGTGTGTGTGTGTGTGTGTGTGTGTGTGTATGTGTGTGTTGTTTTATTTTTCAAGACAGTTTTTCTGTATAGCCCTGGCTATCCTGGGACCCACTCTGTAGACCAGGCTGACCTTGAATTCAGAGATCTGCCTGCCCTTGCCTCCCCTAGTGTTAGGATTAAAGGCTTGGGTTGCCACCACCAGGCTTGACTTAAGATAGAGAAAACGTGCTTGTACTGTGAGCAAAGGTCTGTCACATTTAAAGTCACATTTACAGATCTGCTCTGCTTTCTCTGGAGGCTGGAGGAGGGGCCTAGACATCTTGAAATTCAGTAAGTATCTTCTGTCAACCCATGCAAACTCATCATTTGACTGTTCGTATGTGGAAGATACGTTTGTTACTGCATTGATGTGAACAGTTCTGTTCTCCCAGTAACAGTGTGCTCAGCTTTGTGTGCCTGTACGCACATGAGTAATCTCCAGCCCCTCTTTCCAGTGTGTCTTAAAAACTTTTGTGACTTTATTGTGTTTATCTGTGTCATCAAAAATGCTCCTGTGGAATCCATTTTCGGTACTGTAAACTGTAGTCCCTTTTGGTCTCTCTTTCACACTCACACACACACTCACACACCACTCTCACATACTCTCTCTCTCTCTCACACACACACACACACACTCTTACACATATACTCTTACACACACACACTCTCACACATATTCTCATATACTCACACACACACACACAGTCTCACACAACACTCACACACATACACACACACACTCACACACTCTTACACATATTCTCATATATTCTCTCTCACACATACACTCATACACACACACACACTCTCACACACACACACACTCTCTCTCTCACACACACACACACACACACAAGCTTACATTACACGTTTTATCCACCAAGAGCCTTGTAATCAAGAGGGACCATTGTGTTAGTCATTCCTCATGTAGCTCTTCTTCGGGGCTTTGCTAGATCCTGAATAATTGAAAAGCAATGGGATTCTTTCTGTGATAAAAGTCTGGCCATGGGGCCAATTCCTGTCCTGTTACTCACACTGATCCTCACTCACGTAGAGCTGCGGGGCTGAAGCATGTGACTGAAGAACATGTGTTGGGTTGCTTTACTTGTTAAGCAACATGACTCTTGGCAGATTTTTATGTGAATTAATTCATGGATTTGCCTAAATTATTGCTACTTCTACTTTTAAATGAGTAGTGTGTGAAGCCATGCTTGAACAACAGTGTTTGAAGAATGCTGGACAAGGGGCTGGTGAGATGGCCCTGCAGGTGAAGGTGCTTGCCGCCAGGGCTGCTGGATGACCTGAGTTCAAGCCCTGGGACCTTCATGGGAGAAGGAGAGAACTGACTCTCCCGACTTGTGCTCTGACCTCCACCTGGGCACTGTGTCACATATGTGTGCACAGGCACACGAACACACACATGAAATAAACACACACACACAAAATACAACATAAAACTTCACTGACGTTTAGGAATCCTTGGGTTCATTTTTTTGGTACATTAGTGTATTTATTGTCTTTATAAAATTACTGGATGGGGTGGAACATCATATTTCCTTTTATCTTACTTTAATTTTTCACATTTTTTTAAACCAGATAAAGTTTAAAGTTTCAACACCGTTTGCTCCAACATCTTTGCGCTTAGCAACATTTCACATTTCATCTTTATCTTAAGCCTTGCTGTGTCCATGTTTGGCAAAGAAAATGGTCCTGTGACAATCTTGAAGCTGCTAGATGACTGTGGGCTCCCACTCCGCGCTTCCCTTCAGCCCTGCCTCTGGCAGCCTCCTCAGCCCTCAGGTAACTGCAGCTGAGTGTCGTTCTCCTAACTTGGATATCTTTCCCTTTACTGCTCACCTCTTCCTCATGCCTGGGGAGACACCGCTCATGGAGTGGGCCATCTGAAGAAAGGAGACATTCATGGTGGTTGTGGCAGACAGGGTCATGCTTAGGCAGCTAAGAAGGCTTGAAACAGAGGAGTGACTGAAGCCCTTGTCACCTTAAACCTTACTTGGGTGGTAAAGAGGTAATTTTGAAAATAGCAAAATCTCATTATGACAAGTTAAATCCCATCTAGCATATATGTGTTAATGGTGCTTTAACCAGAATAGATTTTGTATGTTCAAGACAGGTTCTCACTACAGAGCTTGGGCTGGCCTGGAACTTGCTGTATTTACCAGGGTGGGCTTCTTGTCACAGAGGTCTGCTCACCTCTGCCTTTCCAGTGCTAAGATTAAAGGCTTGCACAGCTGCCTGGTCTCCAGAATGAATCTCTGCACCATTTAGTTTTTATACTAATTAGAAACATCTACTCTGTGTGTGTGTGTGTGTGTGTGTGTGTGTGTGTGTGTGTGTGTGTATGTGTGCATGCATACAACTTGTATAGGAATCCTTTATCACTGTAAGGAATTACAGAATTTAAATTGAGATATATATCAAGCAGGATTATATAATATAAGAGGATGCCCCGCGATGTTGGAAAGGGTTTTCAAACAAGAGTGGTGAGTTATCTTACCTCCAGGACTTGCTTCCTACCCCTGTATCTCTTATCTGTGGTTAGTTCTATTTTCTCTCTAGGCCAGACAGTTAATGGAACAGTTGAAGCATGATTTTGTCAGCTCTCCCTAGACTGAAGTGTAGAAGACCTAAAGATATGGAGTGAATTAATCCAATAGATATCAGTTATGTTTGTGTTATTTTATGGTTTTCAGGGTCATTGGTATGATCAAGCTATTCCTCTCTTGAAATACAAAAGTTTAAATAGGGTTCTGTATCAGTGGTTCAGGTGGTAATGGTTGGGTAAAGACTGACGGTAGAATCTGATAGACAGAGACATACGAACCCAAAGCCAGTCTTAGCCCATTGCACTGTGGTTGTGCTGTCTGGGCACTCTGACTGCGTGTTGTAAAAAACAGTATATTATTTGATATAAGACTATATTAAACATTTTTTTGGTAAATAAAGACAAATAAAAGTGCTTTGAGTTCCAAGCATGGACTTAGTTGTCCTTGGAAAATGTAACATCTTGCTATTTCTGAGTAATAACCTTGACTTTATGAGGCCAGTGTGGACACTGCTTGTGTTTGGGGCATTAGGAGTAAAGGTGCTCACTCACCCCAGGAAGCTAGTCTTGCTTTATGTGAATTCCAGAGAATGTGGATGGGAATCTGAGGTGGCTTTCCAGGTTAGCCGATCCAAGCCTGCCACTTCCTTTCCCCTTCCAATGTACAGGAGCATCTAGGTTTCTACAGAGGGTTGAGAACACAGTTTAACTTTTCAGACCAGCAGAATGAGTTCATCTGGGAAAACAATTTTTAAAGGCTTTTAACTCTAATCCATCAGCATCATCTAACTTTCTAAATACTCTTACTAAGTTTTTTAATATCCGTTTTTCTTTACTCTTGAGACTTTCATACATGTATACAAAGAAACAGGGTCTTATCTACCCATTTCTCCCTTCCAACTTCTCTTAAGACCCTCCCAGTGTGGCACCTCCAAACTTTATGCCCCCCCTTTTTTTTTAAATAACCCACTAAGTCTAGTTAGTGCTACCTCTATGTGTATGGGTGAGGGATTATCCACTGTAGTATGGGAAACCTACTGGTGGCCATACACTAAAAAAAAAAAAAAAAAAAAAGATATTGTCGCTTTTCCTCTCTCAGCGCTTTCAGCAGCTTGCAGCTGTCAATATCTTCAGTAAGGCTTGAAACCTGGAGAGCAGTACCCCATCTATGCTGGGGATTTGGTTGGATGGATCTTGTGCAAGTTTTGTGCAGTTGTTCTGAATTTATGACTGTGATATCCAGTCATGTCCAGATAACAACATTTCGTTGCTAAGCTTTTCTATTTGTTTGATTTTTTTGAGGCTGGGTCTCACCATGTAGTTCTGGCTGGTCTGGACCTCACAGAGGTCCAGAGATCCACCTACCTCTGCTATGGAGTGCTGATAATAATGGTGTGTTCTACCACACTTGGCCTGCTGTGGTTTTTGTTTATTTGTTTTAACAAATATTTATTTGTTAAATATTAAAAAATACTTGTTTGTCCACTATAGCATAACTCTGTATCACAGGTGAATTTTTTACGTGTATTTATTTTGATTTATTATTTTATGTGTGCATGCATGCATGCCATTGCCCCGTGTGGAGATCAGAGGACAACTTGTGGTAATCAGCTCTCTCCTTCCATCGTGTGGGCTCTAGGATGGAAGTGAGGTCCTCAGGTTTGGCAGCAATGAGCCGTCTCACTGCCCAAACAGTATTTTTAAAAACAGAATTGTAGAAGAGAACTAGGAGTGTGTGTGTGTGTGTGTGTGTGTGTGTGTGTGTGTGTGTGTGTCTTTTCAATAGAAAGCTTGACTTAGTACCCTGCAAGGTACAGCAGGCTGGATAGTAGCAAGAGCACCCCAGCACTTACATGCACACTGAATTGCATAAACTGCGTGTGGTGCTCTCTCTCTTATGTGGGGCGTTTTGTCTGTTGTAGTGGTCTTGATCTTGGCTGGTCTATGTCAGACTTCTCCGGCAGTCTTTTCTGTGATGTGCTTACATGAAATAGGCTCCGTCATTGGTTCATCCATTGGTGCAGCCAATGTAATTTCTCGATCTTACAGTTCACAAATAATAGCTTTATTTAATAGAAGATAATTTCATTTGGTTCATGAGATTTATCCATCAATAGGAAAATATTGCGTGATTGCATATTAAATGCACTAAATGATTGGGCTGTGTAACTAACAAGGCAGACATGGTTCTTGTCCAGTGTTAGTATGCAGTGGCAGAACCGTATGTTTTTTTGAGGCGAGGTCTCATGTAGCTGGTTTTAACTTTGTAGCACAGCTGAGGATGACTTTGAACTCTTTCTCCTCCTACTTCCACCTTTCAAGTGCTTGGATTTTGAGCGTGCACCATCATAGCTGGCTAGAGTCTTGAACTGAACCATGAAAGAAGATGTGGGCATAGTGGTGCACATTTATAATCCCAGTATTTGGGAAGCTGAGAGAGAAAGATGGCTGTGAGTTTGATGTGAGCCTTGTGTGTATAGTGAGCCTTTGACTAAAATTAATTTTTTTTTTTAAAAAGTAGCATTATTATCTGGGTAAGTGGTCAAAATCATGGAAAGTAAATCATAGCCTTTTCCTGGCTTCTCCCTTTTACTCCTTAATTGGTATCCACATTTTTCTTGCCAAATATCCAAATACTGGTATTTGATTTTCTAGGTATATTGATACCGTAGATTATAAAGCACCCACCACCCCACTTCCAAACGATGTTCACTTTTACTAAAATCTCACAAGGAGTATTTGTTGTCTAGGGTCTTTTGGGGGAAATGTCTGCATATCATTATTCTTGTAAGAACAACCTCATGAGGTCTTCCACGGCTGAGGTCAGGTTAGTATCGTGCAGACAAGTGTTGCTGCTGTCGTTGTGATATACACTATTCAAGTTTCTCCTGGAAAACTTGGGGACAAAGCAGTCTTTACCCTTAAGGTGAAGCCAGGCCAGAGATTTCAGGCTGCTTGGAAAAATGTAAACCTTTTAGCGATGGGGAAAAGTAGATTACCTTGAAATTTGCGTGGGAGGAGCTTTAACATGGCCGCATGAATTGCAGAATTGTAAAATCGCAAGAAAGAAGGAAGAGTGACTGCCTCCTCCTGCTTTGGAGTCAAGCCTTTTGGACACACACACCTCTTAAATTACACACTGTTGAAACGATCCCCACAATGCCTTTGGCACATGTGTGCTTCTAGTTAGCTGCTGTGAATGAAAGGTTCCCAACTGTCCACTTCAGAAACATTTTTATTTGCATGGCAAGAGCTTGATTGTTTGGTAGCAGAGCCGGCAATTCTTTTTATCTCTTGTCTGTAAGTATGGATTGGATCATGTTTGCCAAAGAACTTTTGAAAGCACCATTCCTGTGCATAGAGAAGATTCTAAGTGAGCATTTATTGACGGGTGTGTTGGCTGTGGGAGGCTGGAGGTGCCTGGGTTCTTTCAGGCATTTTTGTCTCTGTAACAGAAAGCTCGGCTAACCTTTCCCTTATCTTGCCTACTGGGCATTGAACCATGGTATCACAGGGAGGCGGAAGTCATACAACGTTGCCAGACAGATGGTTGGACTCCCCATGGCAACCCCGTGACCTAATTTCCCAAGCTTTGTGCACCTAGCTGGAGAGTTTCAACCCTCACTGTTAGCTTGCTCGCCAGTTGAGGAAGGAAGGGAGGGAAGGGAGAGATGGTTATAGAAAGCATCTCCTCAGGCGCCAAGCCCGCGCCATATAGGCCTCTCTGTGGTAAGGAACGGGGGGATTCATTAGGCCTCCTTCTGCTTGGTCCTCATTTGTGTCTCTGACTGTCACTGTAGGATCTTTGAACAAAATTAACTGATGAATTGATGGTGAACTAAAATGATTATTTTTGAAGACTGAGTTTTTATTTTTATTTATGTTTTGTTTTTTTAATTAAAACTAGATTTGTTTTTGCATACAGTATATTCTAATTATGGTTCCCTCTCTCTAACTCCCGCCAGATCATACCTACCAGCCCCCTCCCCAAATCCACATCCTTTCCAGGTCTTTCTCACTAGGAAACAAAGAGGATGTTTAAAAAAAAGAAAGAAAGAAAGGGAAAAAAGTAACAATAAGGGGTTGGAGATTTAGCTCAGTGGTAGAGCACTTGCCTAGCAAGAGCAAGGCCCTGAGTTCGGTCCTCAGCTCCGGAAAAAGCCATAACAATAAAATAAGATGAAATGAAAACGAACCTAAATAGGACCAACAAATGGACAGGGTTGTGTGTGGATGCTCTGGGGGAATAGTGTGATCAATTCTTTACTTCTCATTTGTAGTACATTCATTTGACAATTGCTCAATTATCCAAATATGATGAAGAAGTGTGTTTTTCATTCAAAAAGTATTAGTAAATCCATGTAATGGATTTCCACTGAGATTTTATAGCCTTCGTGATGAAGTGGCATGGGAGATAGGCACTGATCGGAATTATAACTCTTGTTTGGACACTGACTGCTAGTGGCTTCCCTGTGTCTGAGGGCTGGCTAATGCACATAAGCACATCTTTCTTCTTCACACGCGTTTCGTTCATGTCATGTGTTCTCTTAGAATAATGCTACATTGAGGTCATTTGCTGGTATAAAGTGGGCACAGACTATGGCAGTTAGATGGATTTGAATCACTGCTCTTTCTCAAAAGCATTTGTACTTAGAATATTTATACACTCCTATCACATCACGACTCTTTTTCCACCTCTAAGACTTCCTTATCTCTTTTCACTATTCCTTGAAGGGGCTGTTGAGCCACATGTGAGCATTTAACTTGTCTCCCTTCCAGCAGAGACTTGTAACTATGCATGTCTTTACTACCAAACTTCCAAGTGTCTATTCGTTTCCTCGACCTCCTTCTGGTTTTGAGCTATAGACAAGCGAGTTCTTGATAATTAAGATGAATAATATTTGAATGCAATTTTAAAATCTTAAGCCTCTGTCTGTTGTGATCGGAGTTGGTTGAACATGTTACTTCTCTTTCATGGGAGCAAGTCTAAAAGCTCCTGGTGTCTCCTGGTGTGACAGTTTGCTCTTCTGGAATAGATTTTCTTCTCTTCATGTTCCTGTGTTATTCCTATCGTGCTTCCTAAGGACCCCAGACCTGTCTCCATGTCCTGCTTCTTCCAAATTAGTCAGCCCACGAGTTCTGGTGTCTCAGCTCATGGCTCCGTGGTACCTGCACCCTTTTCAGTTGCCAACCAAAGGTACACCAGCTTTCATCTTCCTCAGTTTTACTGTACTGTCCACCTTACGCTTCTGCTCTCCATTGCCTCCTCTCATCTAGAGTTTCCAGTACTTTCTAGATTTGTGTTGAACGAATGTATGATGTAACCATCTTTACCGTTGCTCAGAGGCTTTCTCCTTTTCCTTTGGCTCTTTTGAGGCTTCTGGTTGCTGGCTCCCGCCTACCCTTCTCTTATCCATCTACACTTAGATGTTATTTCAGAAGCTCTGCTCCTTGGACAGGATGGGTATCTAAAGGCTGATGGGAACGAAGCTCTGCTCCAGTAAGTTCTAGCACCACCTGTTGGTACTGCTACATTGGGTGGGTGGTGGGAGCGAGACTTTTTTTTTCTCAGTTAATGAATTCATGCATTATCTAAGAATGCACAAGTTGAGAAGTTTCTAGGATTATTTACGCAGGCCTTATCTCATTTCATGTAGCATTCTGTGTTTCATGACCCTTTAAGAAGACTTCAGACCCACATTGTTTCATTCACAACACTGACTCAGTTTCTTATCTGCAGCCCATGCCTTTTTCCTGAGAGCTGACCCTTCATTTCTCACAGGATCCGAATATAGAACAGACCCCTAGGCATCACATTACCACAAAGAAAGTTTGGGCCATTTTCCCAGCCCCGCTCCCTACTCCATTTGCTCAGTCCCTCCATATGAAGCTGCTGGTCCTCAAATGACAATGTCAGATGTCTGCATTTTCTCAGACCTGGGTTTCTTCCGTTACCCATCATTTGTTCCTCCCCTGAGTAAGCCATCACCAAATCCCATTGATTCTTCTTCCAATATGGCCCACAGACTGTGTGCCATTTCTCCATTTCCCTGCCAATCAACTCACGTTTCTGCCTTGCTGAACATCCTGTCTTGCCCATTCCCTGCTCTCCTTTCACTCTTCACCCATGGGTCCCATAATAACTCCAACTTCCTGAACACACCTAGCCCCGTTCTTCTGTAACTTTGCACAAGCTGTTCCTGCCGCTTTGAATTTCTTCTTTGCTAACCTCATCATCTTGTGTGTATGGAAACTCTCCGTCCTAGACTCAGCTTGAAGATCATTTCCCAGAAGCCATTGCTCCCTTCTTCACTGTGCTGGACTGCTATCTCATACTTACTTAAATGGTTGCTGAGTTACAACTCCTGGTTTATTTACTTATTTGCTTTTCTCCCCCTCCTCTCTAACCTGTCTCGAACACTTGTGAGCGGAGTATGTCTCTGAATAACCTTTTGTCTCCTTTGTGCCTCGGCACAATGCAGGGTGCATAGCCTCTACTCAGGCTTCGTTTGGATGTGTGT
>CABHPP010143154.1:0-21485 GCA_902168425.1 Peromyscus attwateri
CATCCAGGTACAGGGTGGAAGGTCCCAGTTTGTGGAGTTTGCTGACTTATATGCTGTGACTATTCCACCCTTATCACTGTCCAGTCCTTATCATGGTGTCACTAGACACAGATTTACAGAGAGTTACCCAGAGGCTCAACAGTACAGAGCATTGTGCCACCACATGTCTGTGGTTAATGCAAGCAATCTCCAGCTTAGATAATATAAAGTATCCTAAGATCACTAGACCATGTTTCTTAGTACCTATTACACTTGTGGTTTATAAAATTTATTAGTTTTTACATTTTAATGTTTCATTGTGGCTTTGCTTAACAACTGTCCCACAAAACTCTTGGAAATTTCACAAGTGTTTCCTGAAAGCCCGCTGTGCTGTAACCACTGAATGAGCTCTAAAGCAAATCAGGAGAATTCCATACGGTTATGATGATCTTGAAAAAGGGAGGGGAAAAGGAGGAAGAAATGTATGTAACAAGGATGACCCCACCTTAGATGACTAGCAATAGTAGAGAGGGTGCCTGAACTGGCTTACCTCAGTAATCAGATCGGTGATTACCCTGTCATAATAGAGTCTTCATCCAGTAACTGATGGAAGCAGATGCAGAGATCTACAGCCAAACATCAGACTGAGCTCTGGAGTCTGGTTGAAGAGAGGGAAGAGAGATTCTATGAGCAAGGGCATCAAGATCATGATGGGGAAACCTGCAGAGACAACCAAACCAAACTAGTGGGAACTCATGAAATTTAGATCAATAGCTGTGGAGCACCCTTGGGACTGGACTAGGCTCTCTGCATAGGAGAGACAGTTGTTTAGCTTGAACTGTTTAGGGGGCCCTCTGGCAGTGGGATCAGAATCTGTCCTTGGTGCATGAGTGGGCTTTTTGGAGCCCAGTGCCTATGGTGGGACACCTTGCACAGCCTTGGTGCAGGGGGCTTGGACCTGCCTCAACTGGATGTACCAGGCTCTTTTGACTCTCTATGGGAGGTCTTGCCTTGGAGGAGGTGGGAAAGGGGGAGGGGTTGGGGAAGAAGGCTGGGAGGCAGGAGGAAGGAGGAGAAGGGGATCTGTGGTTGGTATGTAAAATGAATAGTAAATTTCTTAATAATAATAATAAAATAATAATAATAATAATAATAATAAAAGAAACTGTGTGTAATGCCATGTTTAATTTTAGCACTTTTGAGGCTGATGCAGGAGGATCAGGAGTTTGAGGCCCCCTGGGCTACACAGGAAAACTCTGTTACAGGACAAAGAAAAATGAAGAAATGTGTGGGGATCTGTTCCAGATACATTTGATAGATGGTGTATTATTTTGCTTAAAATTCAGATATGATTTCCCTGTGTAAAGGAAAATTGAGGACTATAAAACTCCAATAGTTAGTGGCATAAAATGTAAAATAATAATAGTAATAAATAATAATAATAATAATAATTAATAATAATAATGTGGAAATCAGGTGTGTTATTTTCCTTTAAAATGACTAACTTGTCATTGGGGTAAATATTTTATATTCTCTTCAGTATTTTGAATATTTACTACCTTTACATACATGCCTTTTCAAGTTTAAGCCCTAGAAGTACAAGTGGTAGATTACTGGATTTTACAAATTAAACAAGGAGGACAAGGATGTGGAACACCTATACGCTGGCACTCAGAAGTGACTATAATAAAGTGATGACAGTCAATGTAATTCAGTACGAATTGGTTCCAGCCAGTCACACAGATTACATCACAGGCATCTTTAATAATTAAAGCTCCGAAATTCCTTGGTGCAACATTTCTCAAATGGTTTGTGGGAGCTGGTATTTTGGATAGGGGAAGGTTAATGAATGTTACATAACAAAAAGAATAAACTAAGGATGGTGAAGCCATCTGGAATTTTCGTACTAGAGGAAGATGTCTGTAATATTATTGCCACATGAATTGTCAGATTGTTGATCTCCACATAAAATGTTTTTTTGAGAACAAATTTTCTTCTTAATATTTATCACATAATGCCTAACACTGATTGTGCTGCATGCACAAAAAGCCAGTTTGGAAGATAGCCAAGTCATTGATCCACAAATGTTGAAAAGCCAGTGGTGACCTGAGTATGGTGTTAGGACTGTCTTGGCTATTCTTCATAGGTGGGTTCTGGGGACAAAATGAAATAAACACCACAGAACCCCTCAGGCTGCTACCTCTGCATAGCCCGTAGACAATGACTGTTAGGTGTGCTGTATGTGTTCAGATTGCTGTGGTTACTGGCGTGAGTAAACTAGACACCGAAAGGCACTAGATAATCAGTGATGATAAACACCAAAGAAGACAGAACATTACAAACTGTATAAAGTGCACTCTTTGGACAATTATCACATTCCAGGCACTGTGCTGTATGTGTAAAAGTTATAGTAATTTCTTAAGAAAAGGAAATTTGATATCAGAAAGTGTTACAGGCTCAAAGAAACTCTCAGGACATGTATTTATGGAAACGTTAAAAAGGAACTTTTATCTTTTAAAGAAGCACTTCAAACACTTTAAAAATATACAATTTAAATTTTTAAATTTTGTGAACTACGACAAAGAAGAAAGTAAAGATTGTTGATGATTGTTTTAAGTTTCTTTAGCATTTTATCAACTATGTGAGTTGAGAGACAATTTAAAAATCAATTACCAACTGCTTTCATTATTTCAGTGATTAAGGTAACTGAAGGTACTTCTTCTTAATGAAGGATATAAGGAAGTTTCTATTAAAATTTCTTTCGAACCTAACCGTTTAGATGAGAATGCAGTTAGCTTTTTGTTTCCTTTATTTAGTGGATACTACAATGAAAATAGTTTACAAAACTGTACTTTTGTCTTAACAGTTACATTCTGAGTGAGGTAACCCACACTCAGAAGGACAAACATGGTATGCACTCACTCATAAGTGGATACTAGCTGTAAAGCAAAGGATAACCAGACTACAACCCACAGCTCCAGAGAAGCTAGCTAACAACAGGGGACCCTAAGAGAAACACATAGATAGCCCAGTGAAGGAGAAATAAATGAGATCTACATGAGCAAACTGGGAGTGTGTGTGTGTGGGGGGGGGGGTAGTGGAGGGCCAAGAATGGAGGATGAGAACATAATTTGTATCCCCTTGATTTCCCTTGGTTGTCTTATTGCTCTATCTAGAACTTTGAGTCTACATTGAATAGATATGGAGAGAGTAGACAACTCTGGCCTATTCCTGATTTTAGTGAAATTACTTTGAGTTTCCTCTCCATTTAATTTGATGTTGGGTGTTGGCTTGTTGTATATTGTTTTTATTATGTTTGGGTATGTCCCTTGTATCTCTGATCTCTCCAAGACTTTTATCATGAAGGGGTGTTATATTTAGTCAGACTTTCTCAGCATCTAATGAGATGATCATGTGTTTTTTTTTTCTTTCAGTTTGTTTATATGATGGATTGCATTGACAGATTTTCATATGTTGAACCATCTCTACATCTTTGGGATGAAGCCTACCTGGTCATGGTGGGTGATCTTTTTTATGTGTTCTTGAATTCAGTGTGCCAGTATTTTATTGAGTGTTTTTGAATCAATGTTTATGAGTGAAATTGATCTGTAATTCTCTTTTTTTTTATTGAGTCTTTGTGTTGTTTGAGTATCAGAGTAACTGTGGCCTCGTAGAATTTAGCAGTGTACCTTCTGTTTCTCTCTTTTTTTTTTAAAGGGTTTTTTTTTTTAGATTTATTTATTTATTATGTTTACAGAAGAGGGTGCTAGATCCCATTACAGATGGTTGTGAGCCACCATGTGGTTGCTGGGAATTGAACTCAGGACCTCTGGAAGAACAGTCAGTGCTCTTAACCTCCGAGCCATCTCTCCAGCCCTTCTGTTTCTCTTTTGTGGAATATTTGAAGAATATTGGTATTAGCTCTTCCTTGAAAATCTAGTAGAGTTCTGCATTAAAACTGTCTGGCCCTGTGGGTTTTTTTGTTTTGTTTTGTTTTGTTTTGTTTTGTTTTGTTTTGTTTTGTTTTTCCAGTTGGGAGACTTTTAATGATTGCTTCTTTTTACTTAGGGGCTATCAATCTATTTAAATTGTTTATCTGATCTTTGTTTAATTTTGGTAGGTGGTATCTATCAAGAAATTTGTCAATTTCTTTTAGATTTTCCCATTTTGTGGAATATAGGTTTTTGAAGTATGACCTAATGATTTTCTGCATTTCCTCTGAGTCTGTTGTTACAACTCCCTTTTTGTTTCTAATTTTGTTGATTTGGATATTATCTCTTTGCCTTTTAGTTAGTTTAGATAGGGGTTTATCTATTTTGTTGATTTCCACAAAGAACCATTTCTTTCTTTCATTGATTTTTTTATTGTTCTCTTTGTTTCTATTTTATTGATTTCAGTGCTCAGTTTGATTATTTCCTGCCATCTACTCTTCTTAGGTATGTCTGCTTCTTTTTGTTCTAGAGCTCACATGTGTGCTGTTATTGCTAATATAAGATATCTCTGAATTCTTCATGAAGGCACTTAGTGGTATGAACTTCCGCTTAGCACTGCTTTCATTGTGTCCCATAAGTTTGGGTATGATGTACATTCATTTTCATTGAATTCTAGGAAGCCTTTTAACTTCTTTCTTTATTTCTTCCTTGACCCAGTGGTAGCTCAGTACAGAGTAGTTCAGTTTCCCCGAGTTTGTAAGCTTTCTGTTGTTTCTGTTGTTGTTGAAATCCAGCTTTAATCTATGGTGGTCTGATAATATACAGGGTGTTATTTCAAATTTTTTTTATCTGTTGAGACTTGTTTTGTGGCCAAGTATATGGTGAATTTTGGAGAAGGTTCCATGCAGTGCTGAGAAAAAGATATATTCTTTTGTGGCTGAGTGAAATGTTCTGTAGATCTGTTGGGATCATTTGAATCATAACTTACGTTAGTTCCAGTTTTTCTCTATTTAGTTTCTGTCTGGATGACCTGTCCATTGGTGAGAGTGGGGTGGTAAAATCTCCCACTATTATTGTGTGGGGTTCTGTGTGATTTAAACTTTAGTAATGTTTCTTTTACAAATACGGGTGCCCTTACATTTGGGGAATAGATATTCAGAACTGAGACATCGTCTTGGTGGATTTGTCCTTTGATAAATATGAAATGCTCTTCTCCATCTCTTTTGATTAATTTTGGTTGGAAATCTATGTTGTTAGATCTTAGGATAGCTACACCTGCTTGCTTCTTAGGTCCATTTGATTACAAAATATTTTTCCAACCCTTTACTCTTGAGGTAATGCCTGTCTTTGATGTTGAGGTGTTTCTTGTAAGTGGCAGAATGATAGATCCTGTCTTAGTATACAATCCATTAGCCTGTGTCTTTTTTTTTTTTTTTTTGGTGAATTGAATCCATTGATATTGAGGGACACTAATGACCAATAATTTTTGATTCCTGTTATGTTTTGTGTGTGTGTGTGTGTGTGTGTGTGTGTGTGTGTGTGTGTTTCCCTTCTTTGGATTTTGCTAGTGTGAGATTATCTATTGCCTGTATTTTGTGGGTGTAGTTAACTTCCTGGAGTTGGAGCTTCTAATACCTTCTGTAGAGCTGGATTTGTGGATAGATAGTGTTTAAATTTGACTTTGTCATAAAATATCTTGTTTTCCCTACCTATGGTACTTGACAGCTTTGCTGGGTATAGCAGTCTGGGCTGCTATTTGTGGTCTTGTAGAGTCTGTAAGATATCAGTCCAGGTCCTTATGGATTTTAGAGTCTCTGTTGAGAAGTCGGGTGTGCTTCTACTAGGTCTGCTTTTATATGCTACTTGGTCTTTTTCCTTTGCTGCTTTTAATACTCTTTTTGTTGTTGTTCTGTATGTTTAGTGGTTTGATTATTATGGACAAGGGGGTTTCTTTTCTGATCCAGTTTATTTGGTGTTTTGTAAGCTTCTTGTACATTTATAGGCATGTCCTTATTTAGGTTTGGAAATTTTTCTTCTATGATTTTGTTAAATTTATTTTCTGGGTTTTTGAGCTTGGTTTTTTTCTCCTTCTTCTACTCCTATTTTTCTTATGTTTGGTCTTTTCATAGTGTCCCAGATTTCCTGGATGGTTTGTGTTAGGAATATTTTAGACTTAACATTTTCTTTGACTGATGAATCTATTTCATCTATCATGTTTTCAACACCTGAGATTCTCTCTTCCATCTCTTTATTCTGTTGGTGGTGCTTGCTTTTCTGTAATTCCTGTTAGCTTATCCAGATTTTCCATTTCCAAGATTCCCTCTGTTTGTGTTTTCTTTATTGTTTCTATTTCCATTTTCAGGTATTAGACAGTTTTCTTTATTTTCTTGTTTTTTTCTTGGCTTTCTTTTAGAGATTTATCAATTTCTTCCAATTTTTCTTTGTCTTTTCCTCAATTTCTTTAAGGGATTTGTTCATACCCTCTTTAAGGGCCTCCACCATCTTCCTAAAGTAATTTTTGAGGTAATTATCTTGTGCTTCAGTTGCGTTGATTGTTTATGTCTTGCTTTTATAGGATAGCTGGGCTCTGGTTATATCATATTGCCTTTTTTTCTGTTATTGATTGTGTTCTTACACTGGTACTTAGGCATCTGGATTTCGGATAAGTATAGATCTAGTTGTTGATTACCATGTTTGTCTTTGTTAGATGGGTGATTTGTTCCTTGGTTTCTCTTTCCTCTTTGGTCTTCTGGCCTAAATTGCCAAGTGTTCTGGTGACTAACATGTCTTCAGTTCCAGTAGAGTGTCCCATTTGGGGTTTGGGGGTTAGGGGTCACTAGATCCATCCTGGTCTCTGGTAAAGTCAAAGTCTTCTTCCAAAGTTGTAGACCAGGATATGGAGCCCAGGGGAGGGGGTGCAGACTGGAGTCCCTAGAGCTGATGTGGCCTTTGGGGTCCCTAGGACCAGCCTGGCCTCCAGTAAAGCTGCTAGTGCTGGGGTCCCAAATCTGGCCTGTGCACCAATAAAGCTTAAGGCTTTTTCTGAAGTTGTAGACCAAGATATGGAGCCTGGGGTGGGGAGCCATGTAGTCTGGGGTTTTCAGGCAGGCTTTAAAGCGGTTTTGTGAGTAGTGAGCAGTGTCTTCCATGGGGCCCTAGGACTACTCTGGCCTCTGATACAGCTTCTGGGGCTATGGGTCTTAGTATGAAGATTGGGGGAGGGCATCTAAAATTAATTTTTATTAACAGTATAGGAAAATGTTCTCAACACAGAAATGAAAGGTAAATATATGAGATGATGGCCATGGCAATTAGTTCGAATACAACAATCACTTTAAATTTTTTACATATATCAAACTATCATGTTTGTACACATTCATTGTATACAATTATATTTTTAATATTTATCTCAGAAGAACTCAGAAAATTTGGAAATTTAATTTTAAGAGGATATCAGTTTTTCAATTGTCAACAAGATCCCATCCTATGAGAAGATAAAATAATCTAATTGTCTTGTAAATGGAAAAGGACATTTTCTTGCAGACCACTAACATATTATCAGGTAATTTTTCTTTCACTGTGACAAAGAGGTGAAAAGGTGAAAATAGATCTTAGAAATGCCAATAAATTCTCTTCAGTGTCTAAGCTTTCAGGCTGATGCCAGTCAACTCCCTCCTGATGGAATGAAGATTAAGCCTTTTACCTTATAAAACATGGACTATCAGAAGTTTTCAAAATTTTAGGAAGACATAAGTGCACTACTCCTCCCCTAATCAAAGTGTCTTATTTGATATCAGGATAGAATAGAAAGGAAGTCGTGTTGCTCATGACCATGCTGAGCAGGGACTGCTAAAATATACACCAGTGCAAAACATATTTGTTTGAATACTATCAGCATTTCTCTAAATCTGATGAAACATCACATTCTTTTTTTTAAATGAAGTGTTTTAAAATACTTAATTTTTAGATTACCCCTTGTAAGGTCCAAGTTCTATAGTGGTATTCTATTTGTACTGAAATGTGATTTTATTTGTACGTTAATAAATAAAGTTGCCTAGGGGTCAGAGCTATTAGCAAGCCATAGCGAAAGCCAGGGCGGTGGTGGTGCACGCCTTTAATCCCAGCACTTGGTAAGCAGAGCTAGGTAGATCTCTGTGTGTTCAAGGATACAGCTAGCATTGGAGACACACGCCCTTAATCTCAATACCAACCATAGAAAACCTGGGAGGTCTCTACAGAGAGACTGTGACGAGACAGCCACGTAGTTAGTTTATAACCAATGAGAAGGAAGAAACAGGACTCCTTATAAGACAACCGCACAGGAAGAAACTCCCTTTTCGGAGAGCTCTCTTGGCGGGAGAAGCTAGCTGGCGGAAAGCGGGTAAGCTTCTGGCTCTGACCTCTTGGGCTTTCACCTTTACATTGGCTCTGTGTTTCTTATTTAATAAGGCGGTCGGTTACATCTACAAAGTTCTAATGCTAGGAACAGAGAAGGGTCTTGTGCACTCAGGATGTTGCAGAGAATTTGCAGAGTAATAGACAGATAAATACTTTATTTACCAGCACATGAGATGCTAAGCAGTTAGATCCTGGCAGGCACCTAGCACATGCTGGCACACATGGGCTGTATTCAAACAGGCACAGACACACAGGGTGCTTGTAGGCACACACTGATCTGCATAGGCTTCCTGACAAAGCTAGAGGGCTAAGGCAAGGAACTTAGCTCTGATGCAAGGTCATACTTCTCCAAAATCATACAAAAGAAGCATTCTTCCAGGAATAGATTTATAACGGATTATATCACTGTTTACTTTTAGGTTCCCTGGTCCTCTGACGTCAGCCATGTTGTGCTGACTCATACCCCACCTGATGTCCAGCATCAGCCATTTTGGCCTAGGCTTCGTATTTGTGTCAGGGCCATAATGTCTTGACAAACTTACACAGACAGCCTTTGTTTCTCTTCAGTCCTCTTCTTAAAAAGTGTTTTAAAGCTCATGAATGTCTAAGGTTATAACAAGCAATTGTATATATCTCTATATAAAATTGTATCTAGTACTCTAGGCATGTTGCCTACATTATCTCACTTAATGTTTAGTTAGTGTTCAGGACAGGGGTGCTATTGTGGTTGATATATTGTGCACCCCAATAAACTTATCTGGGGGTCAGAGAACAGAACAGCCACTAGATGTAGAGGCCAGAAAATGGTGGCACACACACCTTTAATCCTAGCATTCCAGAGGCAGAGATCCTTCCGGATCTCTGTGAGTTCAACGCCACACTGGAAATATCCAGACAAGGTGACACACACCTTTAATCCCAGCACTTGAGATCTCATGTCTTGCTTGGGAAAGACACATGCCTTTAATCCCAGGAAGTGATGGCAGGAAGCAGAAAGTTATACAAGGTGTGAGGACCAGGAACTAGAAGCTTTTGGCCTTTTTTAAGCTTTTAGGCTTTTAGCAGTAGTTCAGCTGAAATCCATTTAGATGAGGACTCAGAGGCTTTCAATCTGAGAAAACAAGATCAGCTGAGGAACTGGCAAGGAGAGATTGGATGTTTCTTGTTCTGCTTCTCTGATCATTCAGTGTTCACCCCGATATCTGGCTCTGGGTTTGTTTTTTATTAATAAGACCTTTTAAGATTTGTGCGACATGCTATTGTTCTAGCCAGTTTCCCAGTGAGAAAGCTGGGATATAAGAGGTAATGTAGGGGTACAGGGTTACAGCTGCCAGATTCATCCTTCCAAACCAAACACTCCTGAGCCTAGCTTATGATCCCAACTCCTTACTATAAACAGGCTTCCCTGGAGACCTGCTGATTCCCAGACTCCTGCCCAAGACAATTATTTCAGAGCCCTGGCATGTGGCTTAGGACCAAGTCTTTTTAACAAATGTAAAAGTTTTGTTTGTTTTGAGTATTATTTTCACCTAACAATGGGTCAGTTCACCGTTTGAACAGCTGATTACATCTAGACTCAAACCCCTGTGCATTCACTTTCTGAGCCCTATATACCAATTTTAATCATATCAGGCTCCAAATGGTAGATAACTAAGAGACAACTCTGATCTCCAGGCAAGCTTTATTTGTCAGAACACAAACAAAATACCACACAACAGAGAAGCCCACTTTTGGTCTTCCTGTATTAATTAACATAATCAAGATAATCCCCGACAGACATTCGCATAGGCCAACCTGACAATCCCTCATTGAGGAACATTTTTCAGGTGACTCTAGATTATGTCAGGTTGACTATTAAATTAATCATCATTGATAGAAATTCTCAACACGCCCCTATGGTCTGGCATGGTCGCGCATGCCTGGCGGGACACTTAGTCATTTCCACCTAGTCATTTCCTGGTCAAAGGTCCTGCGTGACCCATGACCCCATGGCCATGTGGTTGCATGAAGTGCGCAGTGCAACCACGTGATCTATGAGCATGCGTGGAATAGCAAGGCTGTGTGCGCAGGCGCAGCTCAGCCTTTATAAGCCTGCGCCATGTTTCCCCGGCCCCCTTCACACAGGTGTCTTTCTACAGGCCTGTTCACATCTATCCCTCTCTCCTCATCTTAATAAAACTCTTGTTAGTGGATTCTGTCGTGTTTTGTGACTTTTCCTCACAGGGTAAGAACACTGTAAAAACCAATAATCATAGCTCCTGATTCATTAAAACACAGACTTAATATTGAGTGTTATTAAAATTACTATCTCCACCTAATCTGTAACCACTAAGCATTTTGCTGTTATTGATTCTGTTAATGTAGTGGGCATCAAGTGTTTGTGCACACAGATAAGCATTAGGGAAGCCAGGAAAGTTAAACTTGCAGGCATCCTTCAAAGGAAAGAGACATTTATCCTGTCCTCCTACTGGAATGCTGGGAAAAGATGTAGTTTACAACTTGGTTTTCCTTTACTGTCTTATGAGTGAGGCTCCGCCCATATCTCCCAGAATTTATGTTTTACTTAGCCCAGATCCTTTTCCCCTAAAACCTTGAGCATTGTTTCTAGGCCATAAAACTCATCCTCGTGAGAAATGCCATTTGCACTTTACAACATCCTAAGTGACTTCTGTGTTATCTGACATCCAGACATTATTCTTACCTCAGTCATTCTCCCTAGATGATTATCTTGAGGATTGTTTCTAAATCAACAAGAACACGTCTAATGGAAGAAGTCTTATGCACTTGCAAAGTGTGTCAATGTAAACATGTCTTAAGCTGTGTTGTACTCACAGGGTTCAGTTAGTTGTTATCTAAAGACATTTTTTTCCAAAATTGTGTTACATTTAAATATGGCAAAAAATATACAACTTGATGTCAGATTCCAAGTAGTCCTGGCCCGGCACTGATTATCTAAATCAGGCTGATTTGATTTTCATTCTCACCTCACCCTGATCGTTGTCCTTGCTGGCTGTAAAGTCCTCAGGGACACTCCACATATTAATATGCTGTCAACAACCTCTTAACCACAGTTTGTCTTCATCTCTGAAGGGACACACACTCATCTATATAGATACCACAAGGAACTCAGCACCTTTGACCCCACATGATGTATTTGCATCATCTTAGTGCATCTAACCTCTAACCTACTCTGGAAATGTAGATGTGTGTGTGGTGATTTGAATGACAATGCCACCCATAGGCTCACATCTTTGAATGCTTGGTCCCCAGTTGGTGGAACTGTTTGGAAAGGAGTAGGAGGTGTGAACTTGTTGAAGAGGTGGGCTTTGAAGTTTGAAAAGCCCACACTAGGCCCAGTCTCTTTAGCTCTCTGCCTCATTCTTGTGGATCGGCTGTAAGCTCTCAGCTACTGCTCCAACACTATGACTGCCTTCTTGATACCTTGCTCCTGCCATGGTGGTCACGGACTCACCCTCTGAAATATGAAAATCCCAATTAAATGCTTTGTTTTATGTTCCCATGGTTATCATGTCTCTTCATAGCAATAGAAAATAACTAAGACTGTGTGATATTACATTGAAGACACCCTCTGCATGGGCTTTATTTGATGAATTCATTCAGGACATACAAATCCAATACTTTTAAGTCCTTTTGGTTTCTGGAGGGCATGTGCTCCTTATTTATACATTTTCTTTACTACACTAATGCTGCTACTTGAGAATCAGTCCATCACTAATGAACCCTCCCCCAAAACAGGCCCTCAGACATGCCCAGGATTTAATAAACAGGCACTCTGTTTAGTGTCATATCAGATGCCCTCAGCCCACAGGCTTTAAAGATTTCCTCTGCCTCCCAGAGTTTCTGGACCTGGGATGTTTGAGATCCCATGCTTCTGCTATCTTGGATAAAAGAATGTATCAGTCTGTTGATCCTACATTATTGTACATGTGTGATCAAATAAAGGTCAGAAGGGATCAAGTGAATTTTGAAGTAGAAGCAAAAGGTGGAGGAATATTGCATTTTTAAAATCATAGAATATTTGAGGATAAGGGTAAGTACATACACTATGTTTAAAGTGTAACTGCATGAAGAGAGACACAGGTCAGGAAGAATAGGTAAAAATAGAGCACAAAAGGACTTTTTAATAGTCTAGGTAAAAGATAATAATGACCTCACTTAAGAGCATAGCAGAGATATAAAGTACAGTAGTTCCTGAGGTAAATTCTTATGAACTGAGTATAAAAATTGAAATTGAAACTCTGCAGTGGTATTAAGTATCAAGCTTGAAAAAACTGTGGATGTGACAATTGTCAATTGTAGTCAAAGAACAAAGGCCCTTTCCTAAGACTCTTAAGTTATTTAAGCTCCAAGTTTCTACCATGTTCCAAAAAGACAGAAAAAAATCCCTTCAGCAAATACCAATTGGTTGTTCAAAATTTGGCATGTAGAGGCAACTAAAACATAATTTTATTAGAAAAGAAAAAGAAAGTGATGATTTACAGTCTTTGTTGAAGTCACCCACCACCTCTGGCTCCTACAATCTTTTCATACTTTCTCCCACAAAGATCCATGACCTGACAGGAGGTGTGTGACACAGATATCCCATTTAGGGATGAGTACACATTAATTAGTTTTGAGTCTTTGTGTTAATTGTTTTACACTGTCAAAAGAATCTTTTCTGAAGAGGGTTAGGGGATATTTTGATCTATAATTATGACAGTAAGTCATTAGAATTGGCTTTAGTGATGATGTGGGTTTTCTGCAAGGGCCCATAACGTAGCTAGAGACAGGTTATTGGACTCACTGACAGTATCAGATACCCACACTCTAACTCTTGGAGTGAACATTACATCAAATAATTTAAAAAGTGGTTGGTTGTTCCCCTAACATTGAAGCTACTATTGTATACATGAGCATACAATACAAGATGTATACTTCTTGCAAGGGGGGGTCTTTATTGTACTTTTCAAGGTTCACAGCTGGGTGAAACTGATAATTACTTTCCTCATCCAGTACCATGCATGGCACTTTCCAGAACAATGAATGCTTGCTTTGGGGATAAAACTTCCAGTTGAGTACCAGCTCACTATCTCCATGTTCTAAGACTCAAATATGTGGTGTCTTCAGCAATAGGGTCTCACCATAAAGTTTTGGCAAGTAACTAATAGCATTGGTAATATCCTGGAATGTTTGGTGATGGGGGGGGGGGTTATGGAACCCCATTGGACAACTCAAAAAGAAGAAATCCATTTCTGGTACTAGAGATTTTTATTTGGTTGCATATGGCCTCTAGTTGAGATATTGTCCCTCATTTTAGGATAACTCCATTTAAACTTTTTAAAATGTGTATGTATATATTTTAGAAGCTGGTATATTAGCATTTTTAATGTGGCTTTTTCAAAAGTCCTGTAGTGTTAGTTATCCCTCATTATATTGCATAAGAAGAATTTATGGAAAAAGCACTGGATTTGTCAATTAAGAGGTTTTTGTCATCTTTGTAAAATCAGTTTCATGTAGGATGTTATTCTGTAGTGGTGGATGGAGAGTTATTTTATTTGACATATTTTTTGTATCAGTGAAAAATATTTCAGTAAGTAGATGACAGGACGTAGGGTACACTGTCTTTCAACAAAGTTTAATGGTGCAGAGCAGTAAGAGGGTGGAGGATAAGAAAAATACAGGTTTGGCTGTTTTCATGTTTTGATTTTTGTTTGTTTGTTTTGCAGACAGTCAAAGGAGATTTCACAAGAAAAGTGATCAAATTAATTTGTAAGCAATATTGGTAGATCCAAGAAGAAAGGATTTGGTATTCATGGCTTTTATTAATTTATCAAATTTTAGACTTCAGCTCAGACCCCAACTGTAATTATATGAAGTAATTTTAGAAAATAGTCCAGACAGTTGTATCAGTATCTTAAGTAAAATTAAAAATAATACAAATAGGATAATACATGAAGGAAGAGAAATGCTCAGATGGATAGTCATTTTATTGTTCTGAAATAAATCAGGATAATCAATAAACATACATAGGTGATCCTTTTCAGAATCACTGGTTAAAAATCAGTATTTATTTTTTTTAAAAAACAAACACATTGATAACAATTGGATCATCAGCTCAAATTTCTAACTGAAAAGACAAGATTATTGAAGTTGGTGAAGGAAGGGAACTAATTTAAAAGGCATTAACCAACTGCTGCTGATGGAAACTGCATTTGCAAGTGCTAGGAAGTATCTGTTTAAATCATTGCTGCCGCATTAGTGGGAGAAAATAAAAGACGAATAGTCCATGTGCAAGTGGGAAAGGATGAGAAGAGGAGTCCCCGATGAAACTCCCAGATCTGAAACAAGGAAGAGGCACAGCAGCAATAGCTTAGGGAAGCAAGGGTAGCAGGAGATGAGGTGTCAAGCTTCACAAACTGGGCAGGTCCAGATCAATAGTGCTTGACTTGGTAAAATTCCTATTTCAGCAAACATTACCCAGTACCTGGAGATGTTTTGGGTATTAAAATGGGAGGCTATTACTAGGGAAAAGTCAAGAAGATTCATCACCTCCTAGCAGGAGGCCTTTCCCACAAAGAATTTTCCAGTTCAAAATGTAAATTGTGAGGAGGTTGAGAAATCCTAATGAAATTGGTTAGAAAAGTCTAACTCTGCTTCGGAAAGAAGAAAAGAACCACCAGAGCCATTGGTGGGTGGCACGATAATATCAGGTTAAGAATGGCTGGGCTAGAAGTGAGATACAGGTACTTGAGGACAGGGAAGCCGGGATTGGGGGAAACAGATGTGGGTAAAGTAAGAACAATCTGGAAATTGGTAACAAGAGGAATGAAGGGGAGAGCTTGATAGGAGGCAAACTCTGGAGAAGAACAAAGACAAACATGGGATGTCAAACTAACCTGGGTGAAAACAAAATGCTTCCTAATATTAATGCCCAGAGAACTCCTAGAAGCCATTGCTTGTGGTTGATTAGGCTAGCTTTTGACTCAATATCCTTAATCTAGTTTTTTAATCAGGGCATTTGGAGAGCTGAGACAAAGCTAGCTAAATGATTACAGTTTTCAAGTTCCATTTTAAATAATGAAGGTGTTAACTGTCACACAGATTCACAAAGCAGACATGCACATAAAGAGCTAATTAGTTCCTGCTTCTCACTTTCCCCTCTTTATCCTGTTTTTGGAGTGTCTTGGAATGAAGAAAAATCATTGCTAGGACACATAAGACACAGCAGATCTTTCTTATTGTTTGAACTCAGAGATTCTATATTTTTGAATCAGCAAGAAAGTAAGGATTCTAGGTGTGAAAATAGACACAGGAAATCCTTTACAAATACAAACATAAATCAAAGAATACAAAACTATACATCAAGAATAGACTTAGGTAAAAGATGTCTTACTCATGTTTCTGTATTTTCAGAAACGGGTAAAAAAGGAGGAAACTGTTGAATTTGCACAGTGAAACTGAAGTTTTTTTTATAAGTCGTCTAAATAACTGGTATACCTCTAATACCCCTAATACACTGGCTTGTTGTATACTTGACTCACAAAAATTTGTCAGAGAAAAAAACATGACAAGGAAAGCATTGAAAACATGTTAAAGCCCAGGTTAGAAAACAAACAGAATTCTCAGGTAACTCTGACTAAAGACCCTGCACATTGTGGGCTACTACATCAGATTAAAACAAAATCTCTGCTGAGTTTTTTTTTTTTTTTTGTTTTTTTTGGTTTTTTTTTTTTTTTAAGGACATATCGTAATATCATGAGATGCTTAAAAACATGGGGAAGTGGCTCATTCTATTTTGTTTTTGTTAGTTTCATGTTTATTTTTTAGTTTCTTTCCTGTGGATTATTACAGATATTGATTTTTTTTTCTTGAAACCACAGAATTTTAGTGTTACATGGCTCTGGATGGTAGATATTTGAAATCAATGTATCATTAGGGCCTTGCTCCTCTGAACCATGTAAAGAGGAATCTTTCTCTGACTTCAATAACTTCTGGTGTTTGACAGGATTCTTTGCCATGCTTTCATTTGTAGATCCATCACTGCAATCTGTGCTTCAGTATTCCAAAAATATCCTGTCCTTGTACGTCTCTTAGCATATTCTCTGTCTCTTTCTTCTTGTAAGGATGAGTGTCATTCTGAGTTAGGGTCCCCCTTAATGATACAATCTTAACAACATCCACAAATATCCATTACCATAAAGCCTTATTCATAGATAAGGGATTAAGATAATATATCATTGAAGGCACACAATCAAAATCTAAACAGCTGAATAATTTCTTGCCTGAAGAATACTATGGAAATACACATACACTTTGAAAATGCTTATTAAATTACACATTTGTTTTCTTTTTTCCATCTTCCTAGTGAAAACAGAGGTGAAGGCAAATTTTCAGTAAGGAACATAAAATACACAGATAGAACATGAATATGGCCTCATTCTCCCCAGATATGGTGGTTTAAATGAGAATGGTCCTCAGATGCTTATATGTTTGAATATTTGGTCTCCAGTTGGTAGAATTGTTTGGGAAAAATTATGGATCATAAGGTGTGGTCTTGTAGGAGAAGGTGTGTCACTGAAAGTGGGCTTTAAGATTTCAAAAAACTTGTATCATTCTCAACCTCTTTCTCTCTATTTCTCTGTCTCTGTCTCTCTCCATTTCTCTCCCTGTCTCTCTCTCTGCCTCATACTTTGGAACAAGATATGAGATCCCAGCTACTACTCCAGCATCCTGCAAGCATACCACTTGGAAAGCAGATCAGAGACAGAGTTTTAGTTGCCCCTTGTGTTACAGCTGAGGCATTTGTATAATGTATGATGTGGCTTTCCCAAGGGTTCTTCTCTTTAGGTCTTTTAGACAAAGCTGAACAACGTTAACCCGTTTTTTGAGTAATATGGTTGGGAGGTTTAGGGAAAAAAAACACACATAAAACCTGAACTGGAGTTATCCAACATTTCCTCACCCACTAGATGTGGCCTTGTTGTAAGAGGTATGTCACTGGGGGAGGACTTTGAGGTTTCAAAAGTACCCACCATTCTAGTTTGCTCTCTCTTTGCCTTGTGAATCAAGTGAAATCATGCTCCAACCTCATTTCTGTCTGCCTGTTACCATGCTCCCTGCCCTGACAGTTGTGGACTCTAGCCCTCTGAAACTACAAGCCTCAAATAAAGTTTTTCTTCTATAGGTTGCCTTGGTCACAGTGTCTTCTCAGAGCAATTAAAAAGTAGCTAAATGGATATACCATTTTCTCATGACAGATTCTTGATAGACATGACATTGTTGAGGATAAGGAATCTGACAAAAAGCTAAACTTATATATGTTATGATTTTTATGTTCCTCTCTATATATTGAGCAATCATATCATCCTTCTCTCAAACATTCAGATCAGTCTACTATGCCCAAATGCTTTTAACTGTTTTTTGGTTTTGCTTATTGAGGAAAGCTAATGCCACTTTTAAGAGGATGCTTTTTTGTTTGGGTCACAATTTTACAAACCCAAGCTATTCTAACAAAATAACTCCAATGTAAAAAGACTTCCCTTAAATTAAACAAATTTATCTCTACCCCAGAAGCCATCATAGTCATTCCTGAGATCCTAGGGAATTTAGTTTAAAATAAAAAAGACATACTATTTGAATTTAAGTCATACTCATCTCCTATATTTTTAAATCATCTCTGTATTATGTATAATACCATATAAAAATAAATGCCCTATAAAAATTGTCATGTTCCTTTGTTTTAGAAGGTATAAGAAGAAAAAGAAAAATGTTCACTATAAGATTATTTCTTATAAATTTTTGATTTATAGTTGGTTAAATCTGTGAATATTCTGGCTGGCTGTATGTTCTCTTTAATTCTCATTTAATTACATTCTTGGGGGAAAATCTCTGTGGGGAAATATTTAAGATTCCATTATACTCAATAGGGAGTCTATATAAAGTCAGTGATCAACAACACCTAACAAAACAATATCAATAAAAAAGGTAACTATTTTTAGTATATTACCAATATTTGCAATATAGAGATAGGTAAGGACCCCAGTGTTCTTGGAATTTCTCTTAATAGGATGTACGAGTTAGTAGCTCTACAGAGTCCTGTAGCTGGAGTTTTCCTCAGTCCTGCCCAGCCCCACGGACCCTACAACCGCTTATGAAATAATCACTCTGAAGCTCATATTAATTAAACTGCTCGGCCATTAGCTCAGGGTTACCACTTTCTAGCTCTTACACTTAAATTCAGCCCATTTCTGTTAATCTATATGTCGCCATGTGTTCCATGGCTTTACCTGCTGCCTTTACATGCTGCTCCCTGGATGGCAGGCTGGCGTCTCCTCTCCTCAGCCTTCCACTTCCCTGACTTCTCCTCTCTCTTTGTCCTGCCGATACTTCCTGCCTGGCTACTGGCCAATCAGAGTTTTATTTATCAATCAATCATCCACAGCAGTGTCCAAAGATATAAATGAGAATAATGTAGTCAGTCTTAAATTCCAAAACTCTTGCACAGCAAGACATGAAAACTGAAGAAAATTTACTCTCATTCACCTTGTGTGTATTTATCAGTACTGTATTGGACACGCTTATCACACAGAATGTTTAATTGCTAAGATCAATCAAACCTTTGTTATGTAGCTCTCATAGAGGTCACTCTGTTAAAGTTATCAATATCCAGACTTTTAAAAATTGTCTATCATAGAGAAATAGAATAGACTACTAATATGATTAAGAATTAACTTCACAAAGTAGAGTTTGAATGCATGAACAATGATTCATGTTGTAAATATGCTTCCTATAGATAATAGATGTGATATTTAAAAATAATTGGTAGGCACTGGAAATGTGAAGATCTATATAATTCACTTGAAATGTTAAATACTTGAAGTATTTTTGTTATCCTGTTAAAATTGTCCATTTAAAAATCTAAGAGTATTAATTTTATAGCCTCATGGGCTTATCCTTTAAAATCAGTATATACTAAGTAGAGAGAGAAACTTACATATAGTGATTATAATAGAGAACTAGTATGAGTTGAAAGTTTCAATATTTCAACAAGAGAAATATTAAGATTTTATTATTCTTAAATTTCTTACATACATACATTTCTACAGAAGCATAAATAGGTATACCCAAATGCATAGTAAATTCGGAAAAGGATTGCAGAAGGCTACTCATTGGCAGATCATACCTCCAACATCTTTCATTTCTGTCCTGTTTTCTTTGTTAAGCTCCCAGCGGTGGTTGAGACTAATGCAGGCACTGGGAATACAGCCAGAGGTGAAAACACTTCATGCACTGTGATGCAGGAATTCCATATGGGGGAGGAAGAGGGAAGAGTGAGCGGCACAGAGCAGAAGCCAACACAGATCCACGACAATTCCTTATACCAGTGTTCCAGTGGATGGAGAAGTGATGCTTAGTTCTTCCATTCTCCCTTTGATTCCTCCTTTCTGCAGAGAGAGCCATATTTAACCTTGAAACGCTGGAGAACTTGCTGTAAAGAGAGCAAAGTATGGTTGAAAGGGGATGAATTTACAGAGTCAAAGTGGCCTTTCTCCAAATCCTATTGTAGAGCAGTAGGAGAATCAGATGAAGTAAATTACCAATCTCTGCTTGCTTCTAAAATTCCTATTGAGATAAAGGAAGTTAGCCAGGTGTGGTGGCTCTCATCTATGATACTAACACTTGGGAGGCTGAAGGAGGAGGGTCAGGAGTTCAAGGACAGCTTTGGCCAGAAAGCAGAGTTGAGGCCAGTCTGAGACACACACACACACACACACACACACACACACACACACACACACACACACACACATTATATATTTAAAAATGGAGTTCCAGAAAGTCTAACAGTTTTTAAATTGTGATAATAGTTTCCAGAAACTTTAATCCACATGTTGTTCATAATGAAATCCTAGGATTCAACATCAAATAGCTTGTTCAGATCATTTTATCATTTTTATAATCTTCTTAGTCTTTTAAATTTTGTGTTCCTTATATATTCTTGGCATTAATCTCTTATTGGATGATTAGTTTGTTCATACTTCCTTGCATTATGCAGATTGCTTCTTCCCTTTGCCAGGTCTCTTCATCTGGGCATAAGCTTCTCAACTTCACATAATCTTTTTGTGGTAGTCATTTTCTATGTTTTTGGAGCCACATGAAAATAATAATTGTCCACACCAATGTTCTGAAGCAGTTCCTCCCAGTTTTCTTCTAGTAAGCTTCATAGCATCAAGTCTTATAGATACATACAAATAATTGGTGTGCATATCACATTAGTCTTATGCAGGATGAGAGGTGGGTTATGATTTCAGCCTTTTGCATGTGAGTATCCAGGTTTGCCAGTTCCAGTGACCAAGGGGGCATCTTTCTTCAGTACATGTCCTTGGCATCTTCATTAAAAGCTATTGACTTGCATTTCTCCAATGACTAAGGATGTTGAGCATTTCTTTAAATGTCTTTCAGCCATTTGAGATTCTTCTTTTAAGAATTCTCTGTTTAGCTCTTTAAAACAATTTTTTAATTGAATTGTTCAGTATTTTGATGTCTAGTTTCTTGCGTTCTTTATATACTTTGGAGATCAGTCCCCTGTCAGAAGTGGGGTTGGTGAAAGTCTTTTCCCATTCTGTAGGCTGTCTTTTTGTCTTCAGAGAAATGCAAATCAAAACGACTCTGAGATACCACCCTACACCTGTCAGAATGGCTATGATCAAAAACACTAATGACAGTCTATGTTGGAGAGAAGTGGAGCAAAGGGAACACTCCTCCACTGTTGGTGGGAATGCAAACTTGTACATCCACTGTGGAAATCAGTATGGTGGTTTCTCAGAAAATTGGGAATCGATCTACCTCAAGACCCAGCCATACCACTCTTGGGCATATACCCAAGGGATGCTGTATCATACCACAAAGATACATGCTCAACTATGTTCATAGCAGCACTGTTCATAATAGTCAGAACCTGGAAACAACCTAGATGCCCATCAACTGAAGAATGGATTAAGAAAATGTGGTACATATACACAATGGAGTACTACTCAGCAGAGAAAAATAATGACAGCATGAAATTTGCAGGCAAATGGATGGAACTGGAAAATATCATCCTGAGTGAGGTAACCCAAACCCAGAATGACAAACATGGTATGTACTCTCTCATAAGTGGATACTAGATGTAAAGCA
>CABHPP010143154.1:23470-48139 GCA_902168425.1 Peromyscus attwateri
AGAGAGAGAGAGAGAGAGAGAGAGAGAGAGAGAGAGAGAGAGAGAGATGAGAATTAAATTCCCTCACATTTTGGTCTCGGCTCAGGCTGTTCCTTGAAATTCCAGTGGGAGTGCTCAGATTCACCTCACCAATGACCTCTGTCAGAGCTTGCCCTAACCTGCTCCATTCAGCCATAGCATTGGACCATTTGGTCACTGAACCTCTCTGAACTGTTTTCCTTGTTTACCATCTCCATCTCCTCTATGTCTGCCCCCCCCCCCACCTTTATACTTCCTATCCTTCCTCCTATCTCACAGCCTACTTCAAATCAATGTCCTTTCTGGACTTTTCCTTATAAGTACTAGAATATTTTTAGCTCATCTTTCTACCTTCTTTATTCTCTGACCCTCATAAAATTGTGGACATCTCTGCCCTAAATTTCTAACTCTATCTAACCATTCCTACCTCTGCAATCTTTACTTTATGCTATCATGGTTGGTGGAGCCCACCGAGGTTTCCTAGTGGCTGTACCCAGCAGGACTGCATAAGAGGATAACTGGACCACAGGCCTGGATACCAGTGTTCGTAAGGGTCTACACTTGACAGTAACTAGCAAGGGGGAGGTCTTTTGCTCCACCCCTTGTCATTGTTATAAATAGCCCTTTGGAATAAAGTTCTGGACCGGTGGATTAGGATCCAGGCCCTCTTGAGGCTGTCCTGTATTTTCTATCTTTTTTCTCTGCCCTCTATTCTTCTAACTAATATTTCCTGCTGCTTCTACTCAAGAGTACTCTGGGGAAATGTGGGGGTGAGGAGTGGCCCCCCACAGATGGCGCCTTACTTTCTCCAGTGTACATTGTACATTGCTGATGTTCCATAGACATCTATTTTTAAGAGAGCAGAAACACACCCTTTTATCCAATGTATGATGTTTACAATCTCCAACTGAATTTGTTCCTTGGATGAAATGCAGAACCCTGCCCTGGGGTGTGACTGTTCTCTTCCCTAATTCCACATCACCTTCATTTCCTCCAAACCCCTGGCTTCCTTACTGTATTCTAAATTAACCCGAATCTCTCCTACCCTCAGCTTTTTCTCTTGCTCCCTCAGTGAGTCCCTTCTGAAAAACCCCCACTGTCACTTCTTTCCATCTCATTCTGTTCTATTTTTTTAGGTCGCTAAAATAATATCAGCACTACCGGTGTTTTACTGTTACCTCTTCAAATACGAATTAAAACTCCATAAAGACAAAGTGTTTGTCTCTGTATCCTTATCACAAGCAGAATGTGAGTCACATAAGAGATTCTGTTTATTTTCTTCTTTTACTTTGAGATGTGGGCTCAATCTACGATGAAGGCAGCCTTAAACTCACTATGTAGCCCCAGCTGGCCTCAAAGGTGTTACAATCTTTTTGCTTCAGCTTCATGAGTCCCGGGATTACAGGTTCGAGGCACCATGTCCAGATCCTAGAGCATATTCTGATTTTAAAAAATCTGTTTGATTATTTTGGTTAAAGTTAACGATCACATTTTAAAGCATTTACACATGTGTAAAGCCAGAGGAGGCTAGAAATTCAGGTGCTCTCTGCTGAACCATGCCTTCTCCAAAATATGGATGGAGTTCTGACCCTGAGCACCTCAGATTGCATCTGGAAACAGTATTACAGCAGATGCAATTAGTGTGACTGGAGTCTTTGTAAGAAGACGAACACACACACACACACATACACACACACATACACACACACACACACACACACACACACACACGGCAGAAAATGACATAGGAAAATGAAGTCATAGATTGGAATTACGTATCCATAAGCCAAAGAAAGTCATATTGTTGGCAAATCACTGTAAGTTTGGAAGGAGAAAATAATGAATCCCAGCCAGTGCCCCGATTTTGGTTTGAAACCCCTAGAATGGTGAAGCAATGTTATTTCTTGAAGAGTCTGCAGCACTCTGTTGTGACACACTGGGAAGCTTTACAGACAGGAAATCTAAAGCACCCTGCACTTCTGAGAAAAGAATGTCTATGGTAGAAATGCAACTGCAAGTGCACTTCTTTTATTTTTCAATTGAAAATAGACTTTTTTCATACAATACGTTCTGATTATGGTTTTCCCTCCCCCAGCTCCTCCCATATTCTCCTTTCCTCTCCCCTCCCCAAATCCACATCCTTTCTTGCCCTCTCTTATTAGAAAACAAACAAGCATCTAATGGGAGCAGGGAATAAAATTAATAAATTAAACTAATTTTTTAAGCTGAATAGGACAAAACAACCAAACCTGTATAGTAAAAAACAAACAAACAAATAGGAAAGCAGGAGCCAAAGAATAAACACATAGAGATGCAAAGATGCACACATTCACACACACAGAAATCCCATAAAAACAAAATCAGAAACCATAATGTATAAGCAAAAAATTGTATGGGAAAAAAAAGGAAATGTCTGAACAAAGCATTAAGAGACAAAAGAACCCTCCAAAAATAGCATTGAGATCTTTTTGTGTTGGCCATCTACTACTGGGCATGACACCTTCCCTTAAGTGTGGCTTGTATACCCTGTGAGACTCCATTGGAGAAAACTAATATTTCCTTTGTGAGTGGTTTTCAATTGGAGAAGGCTTCTAGGTTAGGAATGAGGGCTTGGGTCCACTTTTCCTTTCAGAGCTGGGATCCCATCTGGCTTAGACCTGTGCAGGCCTCCATCGTCTCTTACTCTTTACATAACCTCTGTAGTTATGTGAATTGTAGGTTGCTTATAGAAGACAAAACAGTTAACATAGAAGCTATGTATGTGAATATGTATCTCTGTATCTTAGAGTAGATATATATCCAGATTCCTGAAGAACCACAGCATTGAATTCCATAGTGGCTGTACAAGTTTGATTTCCCATCAGCAGTGGATGAGTGCTCTCTTTATTCCATATCTTTGCTAGCACAAACTGTTATGTATTTGTCTTGGGCATTCTGAATGGTATAAAATGAAATCTCAAAGTGGTTTTGATTTACATTTCTCTGATGACTAAGCATATTTAGCATGTATTTAAGGGTTTCTCAGCCATTTGTTTCCTGTCTTGATAATTCTGTTTAGACCTGTATGCAATTTTTAATTGGGTGATTAGTTTTCTTGATTTCAGTTATTTAGTTCTTGATATATTTTAGAAATCTGCCCTCTATTAGATGTGTAGTTGGCAACAATCTGTCCCATTTTGTAGCCTGCCTCTTGGTCTGAATGATTTTGTCCTTTGCTATATAGAAGTTTTCCAGTTTCATGAGGTCTTATTTATTAATTGTTGATCTTAGTGCCTATGATAACGGTGTTCTGTTCTGCAGACAAATTTCTAAGCGGTCTGAAATGTGGTGATATTTTATTTGTAGATTAATAAATAAAGTTTGCCTGGAGATCAGAGGAAATAGCAAACACATTTCAGACAAATAAAATATCACCACACTGTTCAGAAACTTTTCCTGTGTAAATGAGTTCAAGACTATTCCCATCTTTCTTTTCTATCACACTCAACGTATCTGGTCCTGTGTTGATGTCTTTGATCTATTTTGAGATATGTTTTGTGCAGAGTGATAAGTATGGATCTATTTGCATTCTCCTGCATACAGCCTTCCTGTTTGACTAGCACCATTTATTGAAGATGCTGTCCCTTTTTTTCCAGTGTGTGTATCTGGCTTATTTGTCAAAAAACAGGTGTCCATAGGTATATGAACTTACATATGGGTCTTAAATTTGGTTTCTTTGATCAGAATGTTTTTATGCCAAGAATTTCCCCCTTTTATTGAAAATAGATTCCTTTTATCATACAATATATCCTATTACAGTTTTCCCTCCCTCTACTCTTCCCAGTTCCTCCCCAGCTTTCCTCCTAACTGAATCTATCCCCTTTCTGTCTCTCATGAGGAAAGAACAGGATTCTAAGAGATAGCAGCAAAACATAAAATAAAATTTAATAACAAAAACTATCACATCTAAGTTGGATAAAGCAAACCAACAGAAGGAAAAGAGCTTAACAGAAGGCACAATAATCAGTGAGCCCGCTTATTAACATTCTCAAGAGGCCCCCAAAAAACTAAAATGGAAGCGATAATATATATGTGTATATAACAGAGGACCTGGTGCAGACCCATGCAGGCCCTGTGCCTGCTGCTTCAGTCTCTGTGAGTTCATATGAGCTTTGGTCAGTTGATTTAGAGGGAACTCTTAGTACAAGTTGAGGTTGGGGGTGGCCATACCCTACAGCAGTTCTATTATTCAGAAGTGTTTTAGCTGTGCTGGGTTTTATGTGTTTCCATATGAAGCTGCAAATTGTGAAGAAAGAACTGTATTGGAATTTTGATGGGGATTGCATTAAATCCATAGATTGTTTTTGGTATGATGGCCATTTTTACTATATTAATCCTAGCTATCTGTGAGCATGGGAAATCTTTTCATCTTCTGATATCATTGTAGATAAATTTCTAAATGGTCTTATTAAATAAAAAACACAGAGCCAAACATAGGGGTAAAATCCTTAGAAAGATCAGGGAAACAGGGAAAGTCACCAGCCAACCTTACCTCACCAATTCTGTAACTTCCAAATGCAAGTTACTTCCTGTCTACACTTGTCTATATGCCTTGCTGTTCTGCCATCTGATTTACTCTCTCCACTCAACTGCATCACTTCCTCTTCCTACACAGATCTGTCATATCATCTTTAATTTCTCTCTTCAATGTCTTAAATGTTTTTAATCATATAAGGCTTTCACTTGCTTTGTTGAAGTTACCTCAAGATATTTTATGTTTTTGAGATTATTGTATAAGATATTGTTTCCCTGAATTCTTTCTCAATCTGTTTGTCATTTATATATGGGAAGGCTACTAATTTCTGTGTGTTAATTTTGTATACAGCTATTTTGCTGAAAGTGTTTATCAACTGTAAGAGTTTCCTGGTGAAGTTTATAGGGCCATTTATGTATTCAATTTTATCATGTGCAAATATATTTTGACTTTTTCTTTTCTTAATTCTATACCCTGGTCTCTTTCAGTTGTCTTATTGCTCTAGCTAAGACATTAAGAACTATATTGCTTAAGTATATAGGGAGTGAACAGCCTTGTCTTGGTCCTGATTTCAGTGATAATGCTTTGAGTTTCTCTCCGTATAGGGTGATGTTGGCTGTAGGCTTACTATAAATTATCTTTATTATGCTGAGGTATGTCCTTTGTATCCCTAGTCTCTCCATGACATAATCACGAAGCAATGTTGGATTTTGTCGAAGGACCTTTATGCATCTGATGAGATGATCATGTGGTTTCTGTTTTTATGGTGGATTACATTTACCGATTTACATACGGTGAACCATCTCTGCATCTCTGAGTTGAAGCCTACTTGATCATGATGGATGATGTTTTTTGATGAGTTCTTGTATTTGCAAGTATTTTATTGAGGTTCTTTGTATCTATGTCCATAGGGGAATTTGATCTGTAATTCTCTTTTTGTTGGGTCTTTATGTGGTTTGGGTATCAGGGTAATTTTGGCCTCATAATAAGAATTAGACAACGCTCCTTCTGTTTCTATTTTGAGAAGCATTGGCGTTAATAATACTTTCAAAATCTGACCCTGGGCTTTTGGGGGTGGAAGACTTAATTACTGCTTCTATTTCACTAAGGCTTATAGATCTATTTAAATTGCATATCTGATTTTGATTTAACTATGGTATGTAGTATATATCAAGAAATTGATCCATTTCTTTTAGGTTTTCCAATGATTTGGTAGAGTCTAGACTTTTAAAGTATGTCCTTAGGATTCTCTGGATTTTCTCAGTGTCTGCTGTTACACCCCACTTTTTGTTTGTAATTCTGCTTGTTCTTACTATCATTTTTGCCGAGCAATGATAGCCATGACAGTCTGTCAAGGATGCTCACACTTATTTACTTGGTGATAGAACTGTGCTCCGAACCTTTCTGAATCATATAGTTTGGAGATAGGCACATGATTGACATTGATAAATTCATTTTAAATTCTGGTATCTTGAACGTTTTGGATGCCTTCCTTGGTGATACATTAAAGCACTTTTGGAACTCAATGCTTTTGTTTGTTTGCAGTCAGGGCCAACTTTGTTTCTAAGTTTCAGTCAACCAGTCAGGCAAATTTTTAGAGTAATTTTGAGATACACAAGTTGAAACATTAAATCCAAAGTCTCTGTTTAGCGCATGCATATTAACAAATCCATCCAAGTCCAACTTCCTTCAGGTTCAGGATCGTTTAGTGTTTACTCCTGTGTATTTTTTCTAGCCTTGTTACAAAATTACATGGAAAAAATCATAGGTTATCTAATGTAGATTGTTATTCCTCATGTATCATGTTTTTGACTTTATGCTTTATGGGGGCTTTAGCCTGGCTGTAAGTCTAGGGTTCACTCAAGGTGTGGTAGATGGATTCTGAGGAACACTGTCCAAGGTCAATACCTGGAACAAAAACTCCTCAGTAGTGAAGAGAGAATTCCTCTGCTGGCAAACTGATTTTGTCATTGCTGGGTACTCAAGGTCCTAGCATATCTGGTGCCTTCTCCCTTGGCCCCTCCTACTAAGGCAAGTCCTCAGATTGGTGGCAATGTGTGATAACTATGCTTACATCTAGTTTCTTACAAATCACCTTAGGAATTCATGGCTGTTAATATCTTTGACCTCCCAAATCTGTCAGTTGCTGATGTAACCAACCTCTTTTCAGAATCACTAGTAAAATGAAATTTTTGGAAGAGTAGTATTAATTTGCCACAGTAGAAACTACCACAGTGAAAGATTCAATATCAAGCTCCCCAAACCTGACATAGTATATGGCATTTACCACACAAGTCTGCCAAGCCCAGACCCCTGAGTACCTAACCAATGCCTAAAGAATACAAATGAAGTTAATCAAAGGCTGTTTTCATCTAACCCCTTAGGAGTAAGAAACAGTATTACAGAAACCTTTCTGTAGATCGTTATCTGAGGACAGGAAACTGTTTACATCTCTGGAACAAGCTAGCCACTACTTTGAGAAGTCACTAGGCAAGCATGTCATGCCCATAGGTCAACTGTACAACCTAGATCAGAGAATAAGCAAAGTCTTGATTGGGAATTGCTGAACACAAAGGGAAAATGAAAAAACAAGAAAAAACATCAGATGGTTTCATAGAAATTAAATGTAGAGCAAAATTCAGATACCATTTAGCAGAGTCTCCCAAATACTTGTGATTAATGGATTCTTACAGGATATATCTGACTAAGTAACAAAACATCAAAACTGGGTACAGATACATGAAAGTACTCATTCAAAGTTACTGCTGGCCCATAATGTAATAGTAAGAAAGAACTGTGGTTTGGGATCATTTTTCATGTATTACGATTTATAAATTATAGAGAGGGTGTTTAGCCTATATCATATTGTTGGATCTAAATTCAAACTTTAGAATTTCAACACTTAGTGATTTTTCTATCATACCATCTTGTGATTGCATTTTGTTTCAAAGAAAATTTTGTTTGACCATAATCCTCACAAGAACAGGGCCATGTTGGAATTTTACTCAGTGTATCTTCAACACTGGGTTATCAGTGAGATCAAACATACATGTTAAGTGAATAAGAAAACTTTATAGCAGGTGGAGTGTCTATGGTAGCTTAATTAGGATCTCTCAAAAACATGAACACACATACACACACACGCACGCACGCACGCACGCACGCACGCACGCTCTTAGAATGGGACCTTGTTCTGGAATCATAAATCCAGTGACTGATGTCTTCATATGACATCATAAAACCAAGTTAGGGGACTTAGATGCACACAGTGAAGCTGCCATATGAAAAAGGAGATTCTGGTATGATGAAGCTGTAAGGCCAGGAACACCTAAGATCATTAGCTATCATAGAAGCCAGAACAAAGTAAAGGATTCTTTTCCAGCCTTCCATGGGATCATGGCCCTGCCTGTGCCTTGGGTTTGGTATTCTAACCTTCAGGACTGTGAGAGAATAAATTTCTACTACTTTATAAACAATAGTTAGAAAATCAAAACAACCTAACTGTCCTTCAACTGATGAATGGAGAGTGAAAATGTGGTACATATACACTGTAGAATACTATAAATTAAATAATGAAATTTGCAGGTGAATGGATGGAACTTGAAAACCTCATATTAAATGAGGTAGCCCAGAACCAGGAATGCATACATCTCATGTTCTTTCTCATATGAGACTCCTAGCTTCAAATCTTCAGGTGTGAGTACATATCTTGAAGTAGTTTCAAAAATAAAGTAAAAAGGGATCATTTGCTGAGATGGGACAGTGGGAGAGCAATAAAGATGAGAAGAATAGCAGGGTACACATGACCTGATAAGGGAAAGAAAGGAAATTCCTAGGGGAGCTTTTATTAGGGATGGGAGAGCACGATAAATACAGAAGATGGAGAGTAAAATAACAATAAGAATGTCTGTAAGTACCATAAGGGTTAACTAACTAAAATGTCTAAAATTCAGTCAAGTAGGTGTATATGTGTACATATATAGAACAAATAATATCTTCCCATTTGAGTTCACAATGCTTCCCTTGAGAACCAAACAAGAACCCTAACATCAGGTATAAGAAGCTCTCTTTACAGTTGGAACCTACTTCTTCAGGATGCCAATGTAGACCTAAGATCAGCAGCTCATCCCCAAGACTCCAGTACCACTTTGGGACTGCTGAGAGAGCCAAGTACTAAACAACTACCTGTTTCCTCTGTTGTGCAGATCTGTATTTTGAATTGGGACTTCAAAGACAATTTATGCAGTTTATGTAATTGAAAGACATGATAAGTGATGTTCAAAGAAGTTTATTTTCTTATATTGTGTCTGACTCCAGAACCAGAATGAATTTCATTTTCCTCATGCAGTGGTATGCATAGTTCTAGTGTGCTACCACACAGCAGCTTGAGTATAGACGATGAAAATTCACTACATGTTTCAAAGAGAGAGGAGAAAATACTTGGAAAGTTCTCAGCATTATGGAGTGAGAAATCCTTGAGGAAATTCATACACATACCCTAACTTGAATATTGTATGACATATACATATATTGCAACATCAGAAGCACCACATAGTAGCATATAAATTCATATGTCCTCAGGTTTATATCGGGTAAAAAAAACTAAAAAATAAACTGAACCTTTAAAATGTGTAACAATCAGAGTAAAAATGTTTTTAACTGTCTGAAATCTCTTATAGATCAAAACATCTATGGAAACAGTTCTCAGCATTTTCTTAGAGGGTATAACAGTTATTCTGTGGATATCTGCTTATATAATGTCATTTGATAGCAATAGATGGCTCTTTTAAAAAAAAAACAGATAGGATTTTGTGTTCAAATGTCATGATACAGTTCTGGGGACAGTGACTGCAGAAGTGATCCTCAGTGTGTCATCAAAGTTTAGTAGAAGGTCAAAGGATGAAAGCCTGACAGCTGTCAAACCTCTTACTATGCAGTCACACCTCAGCAGCTGACAACTCACCAGGAACATGGAGTTTAATGCTGTGCTTCGGCATCAGCCCAGAGCATGTGTTTAATAACAATCTCCAAACGTGAAAGGAAGTATTCTAATAGATCACATAGAAATATTGGCCTTGTTAAAGCCAAAAGAAACAAGGAAGTAATATCATACTTTTTATTTACATGAGTGTGTGCCTTATATTATAAATATATTGCTAAATATAAGGATATTTTAAAGATAGATTCCAGCATATTTATGTGTGCCTCAGAGGAGAACCCCTAAGGTGTGTTTGTATTTTTATGTGTGCCTCAGAGGAGAACCCCTAAGATGTGTTTGTATTTTGTGTGTGTGCGTGTGTGTGTGTGTGTGTGTGTGTGTGTGTGTGAAAAGAGAAAGATTTGTTATTATGAGTCATAAAGGCTTACAAATCCCCTGCACTATAGTCAGCAAACAAAAGACCCAGGGATGCTGACAGTGTAGTTCTTTTTTAAAAGCTGGCAACCCTGAGCCCAAGGAAGAGCAGGAGTCTCAATTCAATCTGAAGGCATTTAAAAACCTGATGTCCCAACTCAAGCATCCAGGCAAGAGAATTATCCTGTTTACCCAGTGTTTTTTGTCCTAGTCAGCTCTTCAAGGGAGCCAGTGGTTTGGATAAGACTCATTCTGGGGAGGGGAATATGTTCTACTCAATCTAACTTCAAATACTCATTTCATCTAGAAATTATCCTCACAGACTAATGTGCAATATCTGGGGATGGTGTTATAAGTCAAATAACCATGTAAAATTGCCCTCATACTCACTAACTAAAGGGAGAACTTGACACACACACAAATGGAGGGTTAAGAAAGGAATCCTTGGGGATGGAGAGTTTGCTCAAAAGATTGAGAGTGTGCCCTGTGCTTCCAGAGGAGTCACATTCAGCTCCCAGATCCCCCATTCTGTAGATCAAAACTGCGTGAAACTCCAGATACAGGGGATCTGGTACCCTCTTCTGGCTTCTGTGGACACCAGCAATCACATACACATAGTCACACACAGAGACACACACATAGACATGTTAAAAACAAAATAAATATTTAATGAAAGCAATCTATTTCAGAGTCCTGCACAGAATTTTAGATAGTTTTAAGAAAAAAATATTCATTTAGTTCTAATACACATTAACATAACACTGACAAATAACTTAAATGCCAAAAAATAGATTATTTGTTCAAAAAATCCAGTTATCACACATGTAATCTCAGTATAAATTTTTTGTAAAATAAAGCATGAGTAATATTGGACATTGTAGCTTAAATATTAAATTTTAAATGTTCTTGAGCAAGTTCCTACTTATTTGCAGTCTGAGATCTAACATGTTTCAGTAATAGCAGATAAAAATTAGAAATTATTTCATTTTGCATCTTTTAATGTTTTCTTTTATATTTATTTATTTTATTTTATGTTTATGAGTGTTTGCATGTATAGCTGTGCACCATGTAAGTGCCTGGTGCCTGCAGAGTTCAGAAGAGGGCATTGGATCCCCTGTAATTGGAATTATAGAAAGTTGTAAGCCACCATTTGGGTTCTGGGAATGGAACCCAGTTCCTCTCTGAGAGCAAGTGGTCTCAACCACAGAGCTATCTCCCTAACTCCATCATTTTGTATCTTTTGTCTTTGAAAAATATTTATTAAAGTTTGATTTATGAGTTCTGGGATTACCAAATAAAGGTACTCAGGATGATGGATACAATCTTGCTGAATTGATTTTATTTTTAAGGAAACAATTGCTAATGTATTTGTAGAATTCTACTTTCTAATATTGTTTTACTCAGTAGTTCAATAATATTCACTATTAGGATTTATTCATCTGTTATATTTTAGAAAATACATGAAGTGGAAATTTTCAGTTTATCATTATTAAATCTGCAAGCAAAGCAGTAAGTGTAAGATCCAGAGGGAATGGAGAACATCAGGAGAAGAAGACCCTCTAAATCAACTGAGCAAAGCTCTTATGAACTCACAGAGACTGAAGCAGCAATCTCAGGGCATGCACAGGTCTCCACCAGGTCCTCTGTGTATGTATTGTGGCTCTCAATTTTGTGTTTTTGTGCGACTCCTGAACTAGTGGGTCCTTGATTCTTCTGCTTTCTCTTGGCCTCTTTTTCCTTCCTTTGGTTTGCCTTGCCCAACTTTGGTGTGATGGGTTTTTTTTATCTTATTATATTCTATTTTGTTATATTTTGCTGTTATCTCTTAGAAGCCTGTCCTTTTCTAATGAGAGATAGAAAGGAAGTGGATACAGATAGAAGGGGAGGTAGGGAGGAACAGTGGGGGAGTAGAGGGAGGGAAAACTGCAATCAGGATATATTGTATCACAGAAGAATATATTTTCAATAAAAATGGGTGGGGAGGTGCTTGGAAAAAAGAAAGAAAGAAAAAAGCTGGTCTTTAATTCTCAAATTTTTGTGTTGGGCTAAAGACATTGCTTTCATGTTGAAAACAACTTGAGCTCAGGAGAACAGACAGGCTTATTTATGTTCTGCCAAGTGGACTCATTAGTTACAACATTGCCAAGCTTATGAAAAATAAAACATACATTGGTATAACTTGTTTTGAAGAACTTGCAAAGAAATACTCAAGGATTTCAAGATGTTGCAATGTTCAACCAAAACTTACCTGCTTTTCCAAGACAGCTTCATCAGTACCTCAAAATGAAATCACCTATAAGCTCTACTATGCTAGACACCATGATGTGTTTGCAGTTCATCGACCCAGACTTGGAAGCTGGAATGTTCTATCTTTATAATGGAAACTTGTTAGACTTTGTCTTGCATAGCCAGAAACCTGCTCCATAATGATTATATAATGCAGAAACAAAAAGGAATGAAATCATAATTTCTCTAACTCTCTCCTTAGGGAAACTTCTGCTTGCTAGTGCTAGCCTAAGTTGATCTGAAAGCTTATTAAGAGAAAATGAAAGATCTGCAACTGGTTTTGTTTGTTTTAAATAGAAATAAGAATGTGTTGCTTTTATTCCCTGGAGGAAAAATATGCAGCAACTTGATTCTGCCCTTTCCACTGTAGAAGCCAGAAGTAATTTCCTCATAAACATTTCCATTCTTTTCCTCCAAGTCTTCCATAAAAGTATTTTACCAGCAGAATGTTCCAGAAGAGAAAAGCAGGGAAAATATAAATTATGAGTAAAGATACATATTTAGATTATTTATATTGGAAAGGAAATCAGTGTGAACTACATGATTTTAACTTTTCTCTTAAACTCATAGAGATATATTGATGGCCTGATTCATTTGCAGTTGTAAGTGGTTTATGTGAATATGAAGGAAACCATGTTGCCTGTTGTCAGTGTTGTGTTTGAAATATATTGATTAGACTGACTGCATGATATATTGGAATACACAGTTTTACATACTTTTATCTACCTCATCAATCATGAACTGATGAGAGTTTATTTATATTCACCTACAGCTCTTTGACATATCACTAGAATTTTTTTGATTTATGTATTTTTGTGGTGTGGTAGTTGGAGAACAAAGTCACTTGAAAGTATTATTCTTGTTTGAGTTGCATGTTTTGTAATTCAAAGATTAGATTGTTTTTATTTAATACTTTTTTCCTGAAAAAAAATCATTCACCCCTTCTATTTTTGCTCAGCATCCAAATACATTCTTCATCCATTGGTAACTACATCTACAGCTAAGTATTTCCATTCTTTTCATTTGAACATAACTCAACTCTAATATAAAGACAACTAATGACTAAATAGTCACTACTAAAATATCTGTGTAAAATAGTAAAGGAAAGAAAATGTGGAAATTAATATACACAAATATGCAAATAACAAATATTGCTACAGTTGCTTCTATAATTGGTCATGAGATTGGAGTTGGCATTTACAATACATATGCTTCTCAGCTATTTAGATTGAGTGACACAAGCTTTTCTTCCTATGGGGACAGAATATTAGTAGTTTTTCTTAACTAATACTCTTTGAAACAGCATCAGCATTAATATATCCAGCTGGATGTGGAAGTTGGATAAAAGAACTCTGGATTTCAGAGATGCTGGCTGTCCTTTCTGTGCTATAGTATTAGTCATAGTCACACTGTGAGATTTGTCACCAAAGTCTATCAAACCCTTCTCTACTCATTGGTTCAGGGACATGAAGAATGCCAATGACTAATCAGCAACCTCAGCAATTAACCATTATTTTAGCTCTTGAGAAAGTATTGTTACTTTGGAAAGCGAGAGTTTTAAACTATCCAAAAGCAATAAAATTGATGAAAGAAAAATCTTGTGTAGAAGACTCTTCAGGGACATAATAAAAAGTGCCAAGTTTTATATTCTACCTAAGGAAAAAGAGAAATTCAGATGCAGGATGTTTTGAGAGAGCACTCAGTGAATAACAGCTCATTTGCAAATCACATTGTTATCACATAGTTGGTGCAAATTATTTTTAATTACACAATTTATGATGAATTTCTCTTCTTTTGTTGGGGAGTGCATGATGATACAGGACTTTTCTGTGTAACCCTAGTCATCCTGTAACTCATTACATTGACCGGGCTAGCCATGAGCTCACAGAGATCTGCCTGACTCTGCCTCCTAAGTGCTGGGATTAAAGGTATGTTCCACCACTTCCAGCCAACTGTGCTGAATTTCTAAGTGATTGTTGCTTGTCTGTTTTTTTTAATTTTCACAGTAATACTTCTTTATCAAAGTGATATATAAGGGATATAGTCATGGGATATGAAGCATTCAGGATTGTCTCAAGTAATGTGTAAATTTTTCCCATCTATGATAACTCAGCAGGCTTTTATAACTGATGATCTAGCTAAATTTCTGTCTGTGCTAGTAATAAACTTAACAGTGTGGCTAATGAGATCAGCTTTTGTAGAGGGAAGCAAGGTTGGTGAGCCTACATATGACATCAAGCCTTGCCTCTGAGGCCACTTTTCCCATCTGTCCATCAAGTAAATAATGTCCTGTTGTTGCCTGATTATTGACAGTCTTGTCTTTAGTGAGTTTTATTGCTAACATTTGGATAGGGTGTATATTTTCTTATGCTATGGGCCAATTCTAAAGTAACATATATAAATGCAGTAAAATCTCATTTCTAATATTTAAATCTTGTTTCTTCTATTTATATAAACATTCTACTCCCAATTTAGCTACTATATATGAATTGGTATACATTCATGAAGAATGGCTAAATTAGTGTGATTATTTTATACCATAATATGGTCTTATGTCATTCACTACTATACATATAGTACAATAGCATATGTAGAAGTTGGAAACTAGGATCTACATGAAGGAAAGAGAGAGGAAGCTATAGAGATACATTAAATAGATAGATAGGTTGATAGATAGATGATAGATAGATAGATAGATAGATAGATAGATAGATAGATAGATAGATAGCCAAGAGTATATGACCTGACTCTAAAACTTTAAGTATTTATGAGCTAAGTATCTTTAGAAATTTCTGTTATCCTTAACTGGTGTAGACATTTTAGGCAGCACTAGTTTGTCAGGGTAATAAAGCTAAAGAACAGAGTTCTCATTTATGAGTTACTCATGGGTGATTGTTATATTAAATATGCTATCTGATACATCACAAATCCAAATGTTCCACTAAGCATTATATTTCTATTTACTTTAGAGCAGTGGTTCTCAACTGCTTAATGCTGTGACATTTTAAGACAGTTCCTCATGTAGTGGTGACCTACAACCATAAAATTATTTTTGTTGCTGCTTCATAACTGTAATTTTGCTACTGTTATGAATTATAGCGTAAATATCTGTGTTTTCCAGTGGTCTTAGATGACCCTGTGAAAGGGTCATTTGGCCCCTAAAGGGGTTGTGACCCACAGGTTAAGAACAGCTACCTTTGAGGGTTAAGATACCCTTTTTAGGAATTTAGAAGGTACATCCCATTACACAGAGGACAATTTTAACATCTAGAAATTATAGCTTTGATATATCTTGAATGAAAACATGTTATGCCTAGATACAATAATGAAAATATTATTGAAATTCTTTAACAACCTTCACTATTTGATGTCTCTTAATGTCAGTAGAAAACAATGGAGAAGAGCCATTTCTATTATGTGTATATCAGGTAAAAATGCTTTTAATAACATGAAACAGATAGAATGCAGAAGTTTGGATGTTTTGTTTAACATAGTGGACAATAATATAATTGTTTAGTTAAACCTCTGGATATAGTGGTTGATATCCAACGTGAAAGCATCAACATTCTGTTGCTTTTCCAGTGACTCTCGGTTGTTCTATATTTTAATTTCAGTACTATAAATTGTAAGTGATCTTGTTCATTTTAACATACCTACGTCACCATTTTTTGACCAGTTATTGTAAGTGTGCTTGTGTGTGAGCATACTGGGTGTTCTGTCTTTGTTTCTTTTTTTTATTTTTTTAAATTATTTATTTATTATTCATTCATTTATTTATTATACAGTATTCTGCCTGCATGTATGCCTGCAGGCCAGAAGAGGGCACCAGATCTCATTACAGATGGTTGTGAGCCACCATGTGGTTGCTGGGAATTGAACTCAGGACCTCTGGAAGAGCAGCCAATGCTCTTAACCTCTGAGCCATCTCTCCAGCCCCCTGTCTTTGTTTCTTAGCCCCCGTTATTTCTGTCTGGCTGCTAAACTATTTTCACACTCTACATTGAGTTACATTCCCAGACACATTGGTTTGACTTCTAACTAGCAGAATATGTTCTACTTGTCTAGAGATCATGACTGAATATTACATACTTCACATGTCTGAATTCTTTTGCTTTTTAATGTCCAACTTGTCTTTTCTTCTCAAATAATTATGAATGATGAGAACTTTGTTTCCAAATCATTTCTGAGGAATAAAGGTCAAATGAGATAGAAGCTCTTGTGAGACAATTCACAGTGGACTGGAGAGTCTCAGGACAGTCAGTGTAGGTACCTCTAAAATAGCTAAGTCCAAAGCACAGAAACTAAAATTCTAGCACAATTATAAGGCCAACAGGCCTGTCTTCCTCATAAAGGCTTCTCAGTGGGGCTCCATTTATAAGATATAATAAAACAGAAACCAAGAGTGTTTTGTCAGGAGAAATATTTGCAATGATAGATTGCAATATGGTTCAAAATTTTAAACCATACCCTTTAACATGGAGGGGGGATATTTTTATTTCTTTTTTGTGGTGTGTATGTGTGTTTGTGTGTGTGTGTGTGTGTGTATGTGTGTGTGTATGTGATGTATGCATGTGTATTAGTGTGTATGTGGAAGATGGGTGTTTGTGCCTCGGGTTGCTAGTGGAGGACTTCATGTGTCTTGCTTTATCATTCTTCATTTTATTCTGTTGTGACAGTTCACATACTGAACCTGAATCTCACTGTTTCTGGTAGGCTAAGCTCCTGGGATCTACCTTCCTCCACTCCCTAACACTGGGTTACAGACATGTGCAGCTGGCTTTAAAAATAATCTTGGCACTAGGGATTTAAATTCATGTCTTGTATAAAAAAAGGCCCAGGGCCAGATGATTTTAGTGCAGAATTCTAATTTCCCACTATGAACATTGATGCAAAAACAGTCTCAATAAAACATTACATACCAGATATAAGAACACATCTAAAAGATCATCCATTATGATCAAGTAGGCTTCATCAAAGAGATACAAAGATGGTTCAACATATGTAAGTCAATAAATACAACCCACCATATAAACAGACAAAAATATAAAAAGCACATGGTCCTCTCATTAAATGGAGATAAGGGTTTTAACAAAATCTGAGACCCCCTTCATGATACAATTCCCAGAGAGATTAGAAATACAAGGAACATGTCTCAATATAATAAAATATATAGAACTCTCAATATAATAAAATAAAGGCAGTTTAGAACAACTTCACAGCTAGCATCAATGTAAATGGAGATACACTCAAAACATTTCTACTAAAATCAGGAACAAGACAAGATTATTGACTCTCTCCATTTCTATTCAATATAGTACTTGAAGTCTTAGATAGGACAATAAGACAACTGAAAGAGATCAAGGGAATACAAATAGGAATGGAAGAATTCAATGTATCTTTATTTGCACGTGATTATAATGATATACATAAATTACTCGAAAAATCCCACCAGAAAACTCTTGATATTCACTTTCAGAAAAGTAGCAAGACACAAAATTAACACACAAAACTTAGTAGCCTTCCCCTGTACAAACAACAAGTGGAGCAAGAATGCAATCAGAAAAACAGTATCTTATACCATAACCTCAAAAATATAAAATATCTTGGGGTAACTCTAACCAAACAAGTAAAAGACTTGTATAATTAAAACCTTGAAGACATCTAAGAAAGAAATTGAAGAAGATATCAAAAGATGGAAGTCTTCCATGCTCACGGACCTGTAGGATTAATATGGTAAAAATGGCCATCCTACCAAAAGCAATCTACAGATTCAGTGCAATCCCCATCAAAATTTCAACATGACTCTTCATAGAACTTGAAAGGACAATTTTCAGCTTCATATCAAAATATAAACAGAACCTAGGATAGCTAAAAAACAATCATAAATAGTAAAAATACTGCTGGAGGTACTACCAAACCCAATCTCAAATTGTACTAGAGAACTACAGTAATAAAAACAATATGGTGTTAGTCAATGGAATCAAATTGAAACCCAGGCATTAGTACACACATGTATGGACACCTGTTTTTGTTTGTTTGTTTGTTTGTTTGTTTGTTTTTACAAATAATCCAGAAGTGCACACTGGGGGAAAGGAAGCATCTTCATCAAATGGTGCTGGTCAAACTAGATGGCTACATGTAGAAGAATGCAAATAGATCCATATCTATCACTGTGCACAAAACTCAGATCCAAATGGATCAAAGATGTCAGTGTAAGACCTGATACACTGAACCTGATAGAAGAGAAAGTGGGGAATAGTCTTGAACTCATTGGCACAGAAAAAGACTTTCTGAACAAAGCACTGAAAACACAGGACTAAGTTCAGCAATTAGTAAATGGGAACTCATGAAATTGAAAATCTTGTGTGTGGTGAAGGACACCATCGTTCTGACAAAGCAGCAGGCTACAGAATGAGAAAATCTCTTTATCAACTACACATCTGAAAGGGGTCTACTATAGAAATGGTATAAAGAAGTAAAAAAATGTAGACATCAAGTAAACAACTCAATTTTTAAAATGGTGTACACATCTAAATAGTAAATTTACAAAAGAGGAAACTCAAATGGCTAAGAAAAGCTTAAAGAAATGTTCAACATCTTTAGTCATCACAGAAATTCAAATCAACATTACTTTTAAATTTCATCTTACAACAACCAGAATGGCCAAGATCAATAACACAAATGACACCTCATGCTGGTGAGGTTCTTGAGTAAGACAAACACTCATTCATTGCTAGTGGAACTGCAAACTATTACAACCAGTGTGAAATCAGTGTGCTGGTTCTTTGGGAGGCTGGGAATAGGTCTACTTTAATATCCTACTCTTGAGCATATACTCAAAAGACTCTACATCTGGTTACAGAGACACTTGCCCCACCATGTTCATTGATGCTCTATTCACAATAGCCAGGAGGTACACTAAAAAGTTAAGACCATTTTAGGTGTTGTATGGAAACCTAACACAATGGAAGCTTCCTAAGATATAGGCATATACAAAAATGATCTAAAATGAAATTGCCAAATAATGGGAGAAACAGAACACCAACTGGACATCTCTTGTCACCAAATGAATCTTCTAGTACTGGGAGTGGGTTATATCTAATCAAGATGTTGGCTAAAGTGATCCTGTAGGAACCCCCAAACAACCCAGGCTATTACCAAAGTTATTGGTGCTCTCCACAAACTGACAGTATGTACCTATTACTGAAGACAATATCTACATACTCCCTGACCTATAATCATGACTTGCTTGTAAGATACGGGAATAACAACCCATTATCTAATTTGATTTAAGGCCTACTCTACTGTATGGAACCCATACCTAACACTGATTGGGTGACCATGAACCTTTGATTCTATAAGCTAGAGACCTAAGGGAAAACCAAATACTACTGTTCTGCTAAAGGAGCAGAGCAATAAAATGACTCCTAACGACATCTGCTCTACTCCTAGACCAGTGCCTTGCTCAGCCATCATCAGAGAAGCTTCCTCCTACAGCATGTGGAAACAAATACAGACCCACCATGAGACATTATACAAAGAGTGAGTGACCTTAGAACATTTAGTCCTAAATGAGATGTCTTCAGCAAATTCCTCCCCTCAGGTCTCAGGAAACCCTACAGAAGAGGAGTCAGAAAGAGTGCAAGAGCCAGAGGGATAGAGAACACTAGGGAAACAAGGCCTTCTTAACACATTATTATTATTATTATTATTATTATTATTATTATTATTAATAACCTCTTGCAAATAAAAAATTAGTTTTCTCCAAGGGAGTCTCATTGGGAAAAACAAACCACTCTTAAGGGTAGGCCCCATGCCCAGCCATAGATGGCCAACACAAAACAAATTCAATGGCATGTGTGGAGGGTTTTTGTATTATAATGTTGTATCAGAGCATTTTTTTAATCTTAAACTTATAGTAGGTCCTTTGCCTATAGATATTAAGGTTTCATGTTTGTTTGTTTTATTTTTTTATTCCTCTGTATGCCAATGGATAATGTGTGTGCCTTTATGTCTATATGGGTTTCTTATGCTTTTCTTTGGTTCTTTGGTTCTTTGTCTTCTGTTGTTTCATTTTGTTCTTCTCCAATTTATTTGTTTTTGTTTTATCTAATTTTACTTTATTTTATTATTATTACTTAGAAGCCTATTTGTTTCTCTGGTGAGAGTCAGAAAAGTTTGGTTATGGGTGGAAGGGGCAGGAGGAAGAAAAGAGAGAAGTTGGGGAGGGAAACTATAATCAGAATATATTATATAAATAAGAGCCCATTTTCAATAAAAGAAAAAAATAAACCATAATGTGTTTACCTCTTCCAGAGAATAATTTGTCAAGCCATGGCAGACGTGTTTAAAAGCCACAGGTAATTGTCTCCTTCAGGGTAACAATGTCCTGGGAAAATCTCTGAAGTTCTTTAGTTAAAATTGTTTTCCTCTGATGAACAATACACATAAATTAAACCCAGACCACGATAATACAGTGATTCTCCATCCACCTTGAGAACTTGGAGAAGGCATTTTCTCAGAAGAATCAGCCTCATGTCAAAGAGAGTGTTTGTGGAGAGAAGGGAAGAAGGATAGGTAGGGAGGGAAAGAGAAAGACAGACAGACAGACTCTAACCTCAGGGTATTGAAATAAGTCATTTAATGTTTTCCTCTGTTTAAGTTCTTTCATGGCCAGCTATATGCCAATCATTTACAAATCCCATTGGGAGATGTCCTTATGGAAATTTGGAAAGATTTGTGGTTTATATATTTATATAAAATATATAGCTCCTTTTTGCTTTAAAAGTGAGTTTATGATTTCTCTAGAAGTGACAATTTCCCCTTGTTGTATCACTAGTAATAGCTTTCCTCAACTAGGTCTGTGGTTAATAGCAGTTTCTTCCTTAAATGTGTGTGTGTGTGTATGTGTGTGTGTGTGTGTGTGTGTGTGTGTGTGTATGGTGCTGGGGATAAAAGCTAGAGCTTGATAATAGCTAACCAAGTGCGTTATAACTGAGCCAAGTCCCTAACTCAGAACTTTACTTTGCATTTTGAGTATGCTCTCTCTTTCCTGACAGAATCCTGGCCAGTAGGGCTAACATGCAGAGATTTTATTAATCATATTCTCAAATATAATTGCACCAAAAACTACCCTGATTTTCATGTAATGAAAGATAATTATAACCAGAACAAAGTAGTTAACTAGCGCTGAGCAGAAATGACAACCATTACAGGTACAATTCTTAATTTCAGGAGCCAGAAAAAAAAAGGGGGCTTTTCTGAATTCAAAATGAACTTCTCTTATCAAATGCCAAAGAGAAGAGAACTAAAAATACAGGGTCAATAACATAACACATAAGGTTGGAAAACATTCCAGACGATAATCTCAGCACAGGCCTTCTGCCAACGTGGAGGGAGGAAACGTATGCTGGATCCCTGGAGGAGGAGATGGTATTTTGGAGACAGACATCTGCTAGAAGCAGAAAGGAGAGAAACACACACATGAAATTCCTGTCTTCTGTTCCTTGTGGGGCTAAGTTTCCGGTGCAATGACTGAAAGAAACTTTACATAGGTCTTTTGAGGACAGAAAATCTGTGCATTCTATGTCTTGTACAGTCTGAGGTTCTTATACCTCCGGCAGACACTATGATCAACACCAAGTGATAGCTGAGGCAGAGGTCTAGGCAGAGAGCTTATAGGGTAGATTTCTGGGTCCTTTATTCTCCATATGAATGTAGGAAGTGTAAGAAATGTTGAGTGTGTGAGCTCCTGAGTGGATATATATTGTTAATATGGACACAGCCATGATAAGGACCTAGGCCTTGGAATCATGGGAAATTTTCAAAGCCTTTGCCCATATGGGTCAGGCTGGTAACTGACAAATAAATGGGACAGTTATTCTCCTCATTCCTTTAGTTTCTTAGAAACACATTAGAGGAGAGGTTGCTGAGAGGAAAAAAATTCTGCCGTGTATTATCAAGGTGACACTGTAGCCCGACTACCACTATATTTAAACTGAAGCTAAAATATGGACAATTTCCTTCAATCAAATTCTGATTCAAATAATGGAGTTTTCAAAGAGATGTCACCTTGGTGTGTTGCAGTTTGAGTTAATCATAGATTAAATCAATCCATTTCAGCTTCACCTTACTTCTGCGTACGTCTATGAAGAGGAATCTGAATGACTAGTTTTTAATCAGGCTACTTGATACAGGAAATGAGTTGCACTTTGGAAATAAATAGAGTATAAGTGTTTTTTTTTCCCAGTGTTCTTCTGTATGCAAGTCACAGAACATGGAAAAAAAAAACAATGTTAAAGCATGAAGAAGCAGGACAATACCATTAAGAATCAAAAGGAGAATTCTCTGTTTAGTTCTATCGCCCATTTCTTAATTGGACCGTTGGGCATTTTGATGTCTAATTTCTTGAGTTCCTTATATATTCTGGATATCAGTCCTCTGTCAGATGTGGGGTTGGTGAAAACCTTTTCCCATTCTGTTGGCTGGTGCTTTGTCTTGTTGACCGTATCCTTTGCTCTACAAAAGCTTCTCAGTTTCAAGAGGTCCCATTGATTGATTGTTTCTCTCAGTGTCTGTGCTACTGGTGTTATATTTAGGAAGTGATCTCCTATGCCAATGCGTTCAAGACTACTTCCTACTTTCTCTTCTAGCAGGTTCAGAGAAGCTGGATTTATGTTGAGGTCCTTGATCCATTTGGACTTAAGTTTTGTGCACGGTGATAGATATGGGTCTACTTGCAGCCTTCTACATGTTGATATCCAGTTATGCCAGCACCATTTGTTGAAGATGCTTTCTTTTTTCCATTGTACACTTTTGGCTTCTTTGTCAAAAATTATATGTTCATAGGTGTGCGGATTAATGTTAGGGTCTTCAATTCGATTCCATTGGTCCACATGTCGGTTTTTATGCCAGTACCAAGCTGTTTTTATTACTGTAGCTCTATAGTAGAGCTTGAAGTCAGGGATCATGATGCCTCCAGAGGTTGTTTTATTGTACAGGATTCTTTTGGCTATCCTGGGTTTTTTATTTTTCCATAGAAATTCTCAACAGAGGAAACTCAAATGGCTGAAAGACATTTAAGGAATTGCTCAACATCCCTAATTATCAGGGAAATGCAAATCAAAACAATTCTGAGATACCACCTTATGCCTGTCAGAATGTCAGAAATGCCTGTCAGAAAGATCAAAAACACTGAAGACACCTTATGCTGGAGAGGATGTGGAGCTAGGGGAACTCTCCTCCACTGCTGGTGGGAATGCAAGCTTGTACAGCCACTTTGGAAATCAATATGGCACTTTCTTAGAAAATTGGGAATCAATCTCCCCCAAGATCCAGCTATACCACTCTTGGGCATATACCCAAGGAATGCTCAATCATACCACAAGAGCACTTGCTCAGCTATGTTCATATCAGCATTGATTGTAATAGCCAGAACCTGGAAACAACCTAGATGCTCTTCAACTGAAGAATGGATAAATAAAATGTGGTACATATATACAATGGAGTACTACTCAGCAGAGAAAAACAATGACATCATGAGGTTTGCACACAAATGGATGGATCTAGAAAAAATCATCCTGAGTGAGGTAACCCAGACTCAGAAAGACAAACATGGTATGTACTCATAGGAGGATACTAGATGTGGAGCAAGGATGACTGGACTGCTACTCACATCACCAGGGAGGCTACCTGGAAAACAGGACCCCAAGAAAGAAACGGGGATCGCCCAATGATAGAGAAATGGATGAGATCTTCATGAACAGCCTGGACATAAGTAGGGGAAATGAAGGGCGAGGGTCGAGGGAAAGAGAGCTTGGGGGAGCGGGAGACCCCAGCTGAATCAAGAACAGAGGGGGAGAACAAGAAATAGGAGACCATGATAAATGAAGACCACATGAGAATAGGAAGAAGCAAAGTGCTAGAGAGGCCCACAGAAATCCACAAAGATACCCCCACAATAGACTGCTGGCAATGGTTGAGAGACAGCCCGAACTGACTCACTCTGGTGATGGGATGGCCAAACACCCTAATTGTCGTGCTAGAAACCCAACCAATGACTGAGGGATCTGGAAGCAGAGAACCACGGCTAGGCCCCGTGTGGAGCTCCGGGAGTCCAATTAGCGAGAAAGAGGAGAGTCTATATGAGCGAGAATTGTTGAGACCAAGGTTGGATAAAGCACAGGGACAAATAGCCAAATGAATGGAAACACATGAACTATGAACCAATGGCTCAGGGGCCCCCAACTGGATCAGGCCCTCTGAATGGGTGAGACAGTTGATTGGCTTGATCTGTTTGGGAGGCATCCAGGTAGTGGGACTGGGTCCTGTGCTCATTGCATGAGCCGGCTGTTTGAAACCTGGGGCTTATGCAGGGTCACTTGGCTCGGCCTGGGAGGAGGGGAATGGCCCTGCCTGGACTGAGTCTACCAGGTTGATCTCAGTCCTCGGGAGAGGCTTTGCCCTGGAGGAGGTGGGAATAGGGGGTGGGCTGGAGGGA
>CABHPP010143155.1:0-68073 GCA_902168425.1 Peromyscus attwateri
ACACACACACACACACACACACACACACACATTTCCTGAGACAGGATCTCACTGTGTAGTCCTGGCTGGCCTGGAACTCACTAAGTAAGCTTGAACTCAAACAGTATTATATGTATATATAATGTAGACCTATTTTACCAAGGTTAATTTTGAAATTTCTTGGAATTTCTGATTCATTTCAGTGGGAAATTTTCACTTCTCTGTGGTTGTGCATTAATAATCATTTATCCCAAAGCATTAGCAAACCCCATTCAAAAGGACATGATATTAGTTGAAATTAGCTATGGCTTGAAATAATAGGTCAGCTCACCTGTTTTGATTATCTGGCTTTCTACCTTACATTCGGTGTTTTTGAAATCCTTGGTATTATAGAAAATGTAATTTTAAAAAATATAAAAAGATGAGCCAGGCATGTTGAGCTACAGCTGTAATCCCAGCACTCCAGAAGCTGAGGCAAGAGGATCACAAATCTCAAGCCAGCCCAAGCACACAGCAAGACCCTGATTTAAAAGTATAGAGAAGAAAGTAAACATTTCCCTACAGTGTAAATAAAATGCTGGGGAATATATTGGTGTCTTTCCCTGTGCCTTTTTTCTCTATTAAATTGCCATATAATCTATTTTATAAATACCTTAAAATCTGTTTAAGTATATCCTTTATTCTTTAACAACTAAATAGTTCTGTAAAAATTTTTTAGCTACTTAACAATTGTTTACCACGTTTGGTTCTGCTAGGCACTGGGGACAGTGGCCAAACAGGTTTTTTTGGTTTTGGTTTTTTGCCTCTGTAAACTTCATTAGAAACAATTTTAAAATAACTGTTTGAGGAGAGAAGTCCGAGCTCTGTAAATATCTCAAAACAGGAAGTCTTCAGATGGGTCCTCCAGGAAATGAAAGTGCATGGACACCTGGCAGCCCAGCAACCTCTAGGCTTCCTGACTAGGATTTAAAATACTGTGGCTGGGGAGAGGGGCACATCGTGAGCTGGGGAGACTAGGCAGGTCCACCTGCCCTAGAGCATCTACAGGGCATGAAGAGTCAGGCCTGGAACACATGTTACCGCTCACCCCTTCTGTCTTCACACGACCCCATTTCCATTCTCATAGACCGTCAGTAGGGACTGGCTGGGTAGTCTCAATTCAGTGTATCAGTCTTAATCCAACATGTAAGCCAGTAGCACTCCAGGGCTGGTTTTCACTCGGAAGAGAACCTTGGGGTTCTCTTATCCTTGGGGATAGCAGAGCCCTCAGAACCGGCCTTTACTTCGATGGGAGATGGCCATTGTAGTTCCACCCCTTCTCATTAAAGACATCATGTTGGAAGTGCTTTTTGTACACTTGGAAATGTACCTGTGTACCCAGGCCCATTGACACAGTGGGGTTCCCAGAGCCCCAGTGTTGATAAACATAAACAGCAGGGCTAACTGTGGCCATAGCCATTAAGCAGGCAAATGTATTTTCATGTGTTATTTTTTCATAAATTCCTTGCCAGTTCCAAGATGAGCTGTCATTTCCTTTCACAGATGAGGAAATTGAGACTAAGTAAGTTCCTTAAAGTCACAAGGCACGTGAATGGCTTCTGCTAGCAAGCCTCCAGTACCTCCTCGTTCCTCCTCTGCCTTCATGCCTTCCTCTGGGCAGCCTCCTCTCCTTGCCTCTGCCCCGACGCTACTCTTCTTGCTTGGGAATGCCTGAGACATGGAGAAGATCATTTGTCATGTCCGTCTGATATCAGTTGTGCTGTAATACTGGTGTCCTCTAGGGAGCCTCTGTACAGTGTAGGAGATTCGCTTACCCAAGCGTTCTGCCGCAGCCCATGCTTGTAAGATATTATCTGTTCCTTGAATAACTTCAAGATAAAGACTTCTCACCTAAAATATCAAAAACCGTTAACACAGTGTTCAGAGGACTCCTCTGTACTTGTTAATAAAACTGAATGTCTTAGGTCTTCACCCAGAGGGAAACACTCACTCTGGGACGTGTTTTCTACTCTAAACAGAAAGTGTCCTCAGGAGTGACAGAGCCCTTGGGAAGAGCCTTTACTTCCATGGGAGGTGACCATCATAGTTCCACTCCTTATTAAAGATGTCACCTTGGATATGTTCTTTGTACACTTCTTAGGCCTCCTGGATTTTCTCTTTGGTCACTATTTCACCTTTTAAGTACTCATTAAGAATGTACTGTATGCCGGGAGGTGGTGGCGCACGCCTTTAATCCCAGCACTCGGGAGGCAGAGCCAGGCGGATCTCTGTGAGTTCGAGGCCAGCCTGGTCTACAGTGTGAGTTCCAGGAAAGGCACAAAACTACACAGAGAAACCCTGTCTTGAAAAACCAAAAAAAAAAAAAAAAAAAAAAAGAATGTACTGTAACCCATAAACTACTTACAGTCTCTTTCTATTTTACCTTCCTTATTCTGGAGTTTTCTGTCTTCTTTTCACAGCATTCAAAGTGGGAATAAAGTTTGCTTGTGTTGAATAGCCATTGTTTGTAATGAGACTGGTCATTTCAATTGTATGAGTGGGTGGTGGGAAGATGTTGAACTCAGCAAAGCTGCCACACTCATTCTGGCACTGCGGCCCTATGCCTCTCCTCCAAAGCACTCTCCTTTAAGTCGTCATTCTGAGAAACACGGAATGCCACTCAGCAGAGATGGGCATGTCTCTTAAAGTCCTCATTCTTTTCCGAATCTTTCTATTCAGAGTGTGTTATTCTCTTTATAGTCTTCCAGTCCCTAATTTTGCTTGTAATTACTTGGGACATATTTATTTCCTAATATTACTTAATAGATAGTTACCTGAGGTTCTCACCCAGTGCTGAGTACTGCCGCCTGTTATATAAGCAGGGTCTAGCGCATAGGGAATTTTTGTTATTTATACTTTTGGAAAGGGAGTTTATGTTAAAGTAATCATGGGAGAGGACAGATTCTGTCTAGCCTGCCTTGAAGGTTTTTTTTTTTTTTTTTGGCTTTAACCTTATAATCTGAGGATGTCATCAGACGATGACCTCTTTGTACATAAACATTCTTAGTTTGGAGAACCCTGCCCTAAAGAGAGTGGCCAGGATCCTCTGAAAGCAAAGCCCAAACTTATTTGGAGGTGGCTCGAGGTTATGAATTCACAGAGAATCTTTAAACACCTCATTCCTGGTCCTAGACACATGTATTCATTACTTTTTATTTTTTCCAGTCCATCTCTCCACTGAGAAGTAGTATGCCGAGGAGTCCCAGTGACAGGAAGGCCTCATTCCAGCCCTCTTACATTGAATACCACCCCGCTCCTAACCTAGGGCCACGCTGGTACGGTTGCCACCATGTGAGGCATTACTCCTTGTCCAGTGTTAAGTCTGCTTTTTGTTCCTGGAAATTTGCCTTTTCTACTGTACTAAACTCTGAATTTCAGTGGATGCTCAAATTATGTTATCTAACATGCATAGCTCTCTGTGGCAGAATGTTTTAAAATTTTTCTAGTGTTCCATGTTGCCAGAATGAAAGGTCCACTGGAATAAAAGTCACAGTCATCTGTAACTCTTAGCTGAGCAGCTCATATTACAGATTACACTTATCCTCAATAAAAACAAAGGCACACCACATATGTGGTACCTTTGTGGGCTTTTTGTTTTCTGAGACAGGACTCACTATATTGTTCAAGCTGGTCTTGAACTCACTATGGAGTGCAAGCTAGCCTCAGACCTTCAATCCTCCTGACTCAGCCTCCTAGGTAATGGGATTCCAGATGTGTGCCACCATGTCTGGCAAACATGTGGTATTTTGTTTTGTTTTTGTTTTTTAAATAGTGGCCTTTTAAAGTCATGCCCTAAGACAGCCTCTCTGTTTTCTTTATAGGGCACAGCACTAAGCAAGAACCAGTAGTGCTGTGTTGAGCATTCAAAATGCAGCCAGACATGTCCTTGGACAACATCAAGATGGCATCCAGTGACCTGCTGGAGAGAAAAGATCTAGACAGTGGAGGCTTTGGGAAGGTGTCCTTGTGTTTCCACAGAAGTCATGGATTTGTCATCCTGAAAAAGGTGTACACAGGGCCCAACCGTGCTGAGTGAGTCGGGAACAGAGATGGGTAGGCCCTTCCTAGCTGCCTACGGAAAGTAGTTGTCGCCACCTATGCGGCTAAGCACATGAAGTTTTAAATGAGGCTCATCTGCTGGGAGACTTGACACACTGGCCATGGGAGGGGTGACCATAACTCTTACTGTTGTTTTGGGTGAGGACTTTGAGGTTAATGAAAAGATATTAGTGCTTGAGAAATGTATGGGAAAGACATCACTGAAGACAGAAACCTGGGTGACAAGGGAGGCAGAAAACAGGGCCATGGGTGAAAACACCTAACCTGAAAAACAAAACAAAGGACAATACCGTCCTGAAAAGTCCCAGAAGCCTTGTAAAAGGCAGTCAGTGGAGGGCTTCTCCCCTCCTCAGACTAGCTTTGAGAGTTGTGCCATTTTTGTTGTATTCTTCAGGCCAGGTCTGTACTGCACACCCAACTGCCAGTTCCTAAGACGGAGACCAGAACAGACCCGACTGTGACAGATGTCTGCAGTCTGACGCACAGCAGGGACAGTGGGGCTTCTTAGGAACCTGGGTAGAAGGTTTTGCCCCACCCTGCTCAGCATATTGCCTTTCCTGCCCACAGTTACAATGAGGCTCTCTTGGAGGAGGGGAAGATGATGCACAGACTGAGACACAGTCGAGTGGTGAAGCTGCTGGGCATCATCTTAGAAGAAGGGAATTACTCGCTGGTGATGGAGTTCATGGAGAAGGGCAACCTGATGCATGTGCTGAAGGCCCAGGTCAGTGGCACTTAAAGCAGTCTATGCTAACAGTCAGATCTGGCTGCTCTTGGGGTTCCTTTATAGCTTTCTGGTTGGGAATTTTGTTCCATGATTTGGATTCTCTTTTTCTTTCTATTTTGTTTTATTTGTTTGTTTGTTGAGGTTTTTGTGAATGTTGTTTTGAGACAGGGTCTCTCTGTTACGTACTCTGGCTATTGTGTGAACTCAATACATAGACTAGACTGGCCTTGAACTCACAGAGATCCACCTGCCTCTGCCTCCCAAATGCTAGGATTAAAGGTGTGTGCCACCACATCTAGTTTAGTTTGGACTTTGTAAAGTTAGTCCCTCTTACATCTGTGCCTCTTCCCTCCTTGGAGGGGGTCTTCTCCCCCACCCCTCAAGCCCCCTGGTAATTCTCTGTGTCTCCACTTCAAGGTCGCTCTTTACTGTACTTCCTAGCCTCTCTCTAATCCACAGTTGACAGATAGCCCTGTCCTCTGCTGAAGAATCGTCTTCTTGTTACATGTAGTCAGTGTAAGTGATAACAAATTTGGGTTGATTGATGAAAATTTGTATGTTGTAAACGATAGATAGTGACTAAGAAAAGCGTGTACACTGTTGTTGACTGTAAGAAAAGGTGGAATGTTAGTGACTGTACTTTTAGACCGTTTAAGAAGTTACTATAGGTTAAATCTAGAATATAAACCACAGCACTATAAAGTTTAAGAACAGGAAAAAATGGAATTCATGAAAACTAGATAAGTTCTTAAAGTTTCTGTACCTATTAGGAGCTATGTCTTGTGCTAGTTCTCCAGGAGCCTATAGCTAATACAACACAGGCAAGTGCAAGAGGTGGACAAGGCAAGTGAGCAGATGATGTGATGGTGTTTGATAGGCATATAGTCACCTGCTGTGGAACATAGGCAAGGAGCCCACCCCAACCTGAGCTAGGTGGGAAAGGACAAGTTGAAGCAGACAACACAGAGAATGCCATGTGTGAAGGAGTTAGAGGATGCCAATTTGTGGAACTGCCAGTCACCAGCTTTGGCCAGCACACAGATTGCATGTAAAGGGGTTGAAGCATTTGGCTGCCTTTGTGGCAAATATTTCCCCTCTTTCCATCTCCCTACACCTTACAACTGCCAAATCAGAGCTCTCAGAAATATGAACACCCGTGGGGAGGGTAAAAGATGATACACATGGCATTGTAGTTTGACCAGATGGTTCTCTTCCTCCAACCCAGGTAAGATCAGCCATGTGACACAAGTAGGCATTTTGATCCAGTGATACATCATCTATGATGGAAGACATTCTGTGGGCTCAGCCAATGAGAATCTTCACAGGATAGGCCCCAGGAAAAGTCTAGGACCTAGAGAAACAAGAAGAGGTTGGGATGGGGGACAATCATACTTGCTAACAAGGCTTTCCTGAAAGTACACCAATGAAGAGAGGAATAGATCTCTGCTGCTATTTTTAGTTAATCAATTAATTTTTGTAAACAAGGTCGATAGCAATGCTGCTCTCAAACTTTCAGGCTGAAGTGATCCTTTTGCCTCGGCCTCCTTAGTATCAGACTATAGGTGTGTTCCACCACACCCAGCCTCCTGCTGTCTTTTATATTGTGGTGGTCAAGCTCTTGATGCTGTGGTTCAGTTACAGCATGATGTGGATAAAGATGGTGTCTTAGTTTGAGTTTCTATTGCTGTGAAGAAACACCATGACCACAGCAACTGTTGTAAAGGAAAACATTTAAGTGGGGGTGGCTTACAGAGGTTTAGTCCATAATTATCATGGTGGAAAACATGACGGCATGCAGGCAGACATGGTTCTGGAGAAGGAGCTGAGAGCCCTACATCTTGATCTGCAGGCAGCAGAAGGAAACTGTGCCACAGTGGGCGTAGCTTGAGCATATGAGACCTCAAAGCCTGCTTCCACAGTGACACACTTCCTCCAGAAGGTCACACCTCCTAATAGTGTCAGTCCTTATGGGCCATCCATTCAAGCACATGAGTGAGTCTGTGGGGTCCATACCTATTCAAACCACCACAGATGGTGTGAAGACTGTGATTTGGTATGACTGGAACATCTAAGTTCCATCACCTTGACTTTTTCCTGTGAACCAGTAACAAACACACATTGACTTTTAGGAATCATTCTTTTGTAAGCTGGTTCTTGTATTGAGAAAAACTGAAATTTACCACTAAAATAGAAACATGCATTTTTTAAATAATGACATTGAAGTTGATATAAATAGAGTATAATTTTAAGAGTGACCTGAGTTTCTACAAAGATCTAAGGTGTCTGCTGCCAGGTCACAAAACAAACAAACAACTGATGGACCCGCATAGTTTTAGAGTCATGCATGTGGCAGAGATGCTTATGTAGCTGTCAGTGGTGTGAACATACTTCCTTATACTTGTTTTCTCCTAGTGTCATTTCACATTCCTGCTTCCCTGGCATTCTTCTTCTATTTAATGTAAATAACAATGTCATATCACATGAATATGCCATGGAGATGTCTGTGGATTTTGCTGTTCATTCAGATAATCTAGACATTATTTTAGAGGCCATCTTTGTAGTAGTGGTAGAAATAGAAATAATAGTAATAATAATAATAGATGTCATCGTTTGCAAGGAACTTGATTTCATGTTCTTTTAAACATGAGGTTTTTATTACATAATGTACTAGACATAAAGGATCATAGAGTGGATAAAACATCAAGTGGTCTCAGGATATTTTTATAAATTATTTATTTTTAAAAATTAAAATGTAATTACATCATTTTCCTCTTTCCCGTTCCTCCCTTCAGTACCTCTCATGTACCCCCCCACTCCCCTCAATTGCTTTCCCTCTAATTCATGGCTGCTTTTTCTTCGTCTTTTATTTTATTTATTTTTTTATACCTTCCAACCTCTGTTTCCCCGCTCCCTCCTTTCCACCAAGCCCCTTCCCCCATCCACTTTTCCTCCCTTTCTCTCCAGAAGAGGGCAGGCCTCCCAAGGATATCAACCAAATTTGGTTTAGCAAGTTACAGTAAGACTAGGCACCTCCCTCTATTAAGGCTGGACAAGGCACCCCAGTATTTTTATTTGCATCCAGATTGGCATAGAATTTTTTTATTTTTTGCACTGAATAAAATATAGCATTAGTACCCTCTAAGCCCAGGAATGGAATCTTTCTTGAAAGGGGCTTGTTTCCCAGGGACAGCAGTGCTGCAGACCCCCTGATGGGAGAAACCTGCTTACACAAACCTTGGGCTGACATCCCACCATCTTGGATGGAGTGGTTGCTCTTACCTATTAGATTATTTCTCCATTTCATAGACTTAATGTGTTGTTTCAGATCAGTGTCCCGCTTTCTGTAAAAGGAAGGATAATTGTGGAGACCATTGAAGGAATGTGCTACTTACATGACAAAGGTGTAATACACAAGGACCTGAAGCCTGAAAATATCCTTGTTGACCATGACTTTCACATCAAGGTAATCCACAACCTAGACTTTGAGAAGGTTGAGTAATTATAGTTTGAATTTTCCACTGGAAATCCATTCCTGTAGGTGATCATGACCAAGGAGGACCTAGCTCAGCGTTGAGCAGGCTGGTGCTGCTGCAAGGCTGCCATGATATGAAAGGGCAGGTGTGCCTTGATTGGCTCGGGAGATAACTAAGGATGCAGTGGTAAAAGAGTCTCATCCCTGGTTCCTGGGTTTTGTTTCCCTCTGGTTAGACTTGGACATGGAAGCAATCAAGGGTTGCTGTCTTCATTCTGGAAGGGACTGTCTGCTCATCATTTTCCCCAGGAAATCTAATGACTAAGACTTCTCCATCCTGGAGATAAAGGGAGTATGGAAGTGTGGAGCATATTCTTAGAATTCAGAAATGGCTGAAGAGTCACAGCCAGAGTCAATAGCCATTTTGGCCTCAGAATCCTCCACTTTGTATAGCTAGGGGTGTGGTTCAGCTAGTCTAACACATCTGAAGTTTGGGGCTCAGTCTGGCACCCCAAAGCAAAGACCTCTGCTTTGACATCTTGTTTATTTCTGTTTCCATTTAAAAAAATCAATTTCCTTTTGAAAGCTCTTTTTGTTAAACAATAAGAAAAGGGACACCCATCTTTCAAGGGCTACATTTAGCTAAGGGAAACAGCAGCACATGTAATTAATCTTGGCAGCGAGAATCCGAGCTGGAGACCTGAAATGGGAATAGATAGCTCAGGTTCAGAGTCCTGGGTGTCATCCCAGAGCCACACCAACAAGAAACGAAAAGAACCTGAGAACGTGTAGCACTGGGGAAAACCCTGCCTGGAAGATCCACAGCAGACACCGTTCGTGTCTTAGTTGGCCATTAGTCCCAGTGTCTTTTAAGACTGTTCATTCTTTCAATTAACAGTTTACCCCTTATGTTCTGGGTTAAAACCTGTGAATAGCAGGTAAGCACATGCTCTAGCTCCTCCCCAAATGCTTCTTAGAGACAGAAGGGGAACTTCCCCTTGGATTCTTCCGGTACTCTCCTGCTCTGCCATTTCAACCTGCCACTTCCTTGTTTGCTCTGTGTCTAACTTCGCTGTCTTGCTCTGCCTTTACGTGTGTTTCGATTTCTTTCTCCCCATCCTATTTTCTCTTAGGTTCAGGCTGCCAACTCAAAACAAATAGTAGCAATGGTCTCACCCTCTGGGTGGCTTTGGGATGCTTGGAAACACAGCCATGGTCCTCTGGATGCTATTGGGCACATAGAAGGTGTGGTAACCAGTCTCCATCTTCCCCAGAAAAACAAAAACAAAAAATATGCAAAGTCAATGAGAAATTAGCACAAACACAGTTTTGTTGTCTTGTCCCCAGTCTTTTTATTGCTTAAGAATTAGATGTGAAGGGCCCAGCAAGGTGGCTTAGCTAATAAAGGTACTTGCTGCTGAGCCTGAAGACCTGAGTTCAAAGCTTGGTGAGCAGAGAGAAGGGATTTCTGAAAGTTGTCCTCTGACTTCTACACACACACATCTTGGCATATGTGGCTCCCCCATAAATAAATAAATGTTTAAAAAAAAAAACTTTGGAAAAAACATAATTGAGATGCCAGAATTTTCCATGAATATTCCAAGTTTGTATGAGAGTCTATTGAGAGGTAATTATTCTAGATAATTCTAGTGCAACTACTAGAAAATTGACTGTGGCACATGTGTACTGGATAGTCCTCGAATTTGATTTCATAAATATCAGGCTTCATTTACTTGTAGCCTTATGCAGTAAATTCTGTTGGCCCCGCCTCTTTTGCAGATAGCAGATCTTGGTGTGGCTTCCTTTAAGACTTGGAGCAAACTGACTAAGGAGGAACACAACAAGCAGAGGGACGTGAGCAGCACCTCCAAGAGGAATGGGGGCACCCTCTCCTACATGGCACCCGAACACCTGAATGACATCAACACAAAGCCCACGGAGAAGTCAGACGTGTACAGTTTTGGCATTGTACTTTGGGCAATATTTGCAAATAAGGAGCCCTATGAGAGTAAGACATTTATCGATGTGGGGTTTTGATAGAAATCAAAACTGTTACATACGGGTTGGTGGGATGGCTCAGTGTGTAAAAGCATTTGCCACCAACCCTGACAACCCGAGTTCGGTCCAAGCTCCAGGACTTAGATGGAGAAGGAGAGAACTGACTTCCAAAAGTTGTCCTCTGACTTCTATACATGCACTGTGGCGTGCAGATATATCTCCTCTCTATCCCTCTTCCTCCCTCCCTCCCTCCCTCCCTCCCTCCCTCTCTCTCTCCTTAATACACACACACACACACTCTAAATTCTTGAAATGTAATAATTTTTTTAAACTTTCACATGAAATAGTGGCCTTCAGTGAATTCTGTTAAAAGTCTATGATTATTCATTTAATTGTTTTCTATAGTATCACAAAAGCTGGACCCACATCTGCTTTCTTCACTGCTGTGTCTTTAGCAGACACACACACACACACACACACTATGCGTGGATGTACTCAGAAGACTTGTTGAATTAGTCATCTCAATTTAGAATAAACTCATCAGTTGGATAGATACCTTTATAAGATAGCTTAGCTTGGGAGTTGCTGTAAAACTCCAGGATTCTTCCTGGAATAGGGACGGCCTTTCATACTACTAGGTATACACCCCATACTTTGACTGTATTTGTGAATGAGCCTTTTTCTTTACCTGTTGTGGGCAGTTCAGTCAGTTGGGAATGTAAAGATGAGTGAGTCATTGTTCAGGGGAACAGTCATCCTTGGGTTTGGTCAAGCATGAAAAGGAATGGCTCCTTTCTGTGAATTCTTCCTGATTATCAACACCAGTAGATCAGGGATCATCATCTCTGCTGATGCTCTTAAATCTCAGTCCCTGACCATGACCAAGATAGCCACTAGCGTGTTAGACCAACACATGTACCTCAGGAACCTCCGAAGCAGCACACCCAAACAAGCTCCCAAACAAGCTCCCGGGTTTATCCCCACTCTCTCATGGCTCCCTGTGCTCGCCACCCGTACTGAGTTGCACAATAAGCAACTTTAGCATCACCTGAGACTCACCCTTGTCCCCGTCTCCCACAGCCAATAAAACCTCCGAACCTGAATTCAGCAGCTAGGGATAGAGCTCCATGTTAAAGCGCTTGTCTAGCATGTGTGGGGCCCTGGGTTCAAGCCCTAGAACTGCCAGAAAAACAAATATGAATTCTATGAACATCTCCCTGTCCCCACTGGCCTTTTTAGTTCAGACCCTCCTTATTTCTGCTGCAGGATCCTTGAGCTTTCCGAGATCATAAAGCAGGCAAGATGGTTGGTCATCATCTTAAAAGGCAGACGGGACAGGGTGAAGAGATGGTTCAGTGGTTAAGGGTACTAGCCACTCTTCCAGAGGACTTAGCTTTGATTTCTGGCACCCACATGGCTGCTCACAACTGTCTGTAATTCCAGTACCAGGGTATCTGACACCCTCTTCTGGCCCCATAGGCATTGCATACATGTGATGCACAGACAGTGCAGGCAAAACACCCATACACATAAAATAAAAATCAAGGAAATACAAAGTTTGGAAGGTAGAGAGGACCACCTTGCCTATTTAAAATCCTTCAAAGACTCCCATAGCCCTCGGGTTCCTCAGTGTAAAGTGTGAGGCCCTTTGTGGTTCCGCCTTGACTTCTCTCCACCTTCCTCTCTGCCTCTCCCTCATCTCAGTGTGCCCACTTACCCTGGGCACGGGTCACTGATGCATTATGATTTCTGTCATTCCCATACTATCAGTTTCCTGCAGTCCTAGCTAGGAGGCCCCCTCAGGAGTCCTCCTTCCTGCTTCTTTACCTTGATAACTCCTCGTGTTCTGGACTCAGGAAAATCTTCTCTGACCTTCTGTTCTCCACATGGTTGTGTTACCCCTCATACTTGCACTAGAGGATCAGTCATCAGTGTTTAAGTCACTCGCATTAAACTGAGCTTCTTAAATCCCAGGCCATCCCTTTTTGCCTCTGTGTTGAACTCTGGGGAATGCCCTGGCTTTACCCATGCATTATGTTTGTTCTGTGAAAAAGTAGCTTTGTTTTTAATTTTGTCTCTCATCTGCCAAAGTCAAAACCTCATCTGTCTTCTCAACAGTAGACTGTGTTAGCTCTATGGAGTGAGACAGCCATGGGAAAAGCATACACTAGGTGGGGACAGAATAGCAGTACTGCCCAGGTCCCGTCATCTTTCTGCTTGAGAGTAGATTGGGACTGAGAGCCCCAACTGAAGCTTGTCCCTCTTTGCAGATGCCATCTGTCCTGAGCAGCTCTTGATCTGCGTAAACTCTGGAAACAGGCCAAAGGTGGAAGACATCATTGAGCATTGCCCAAGGCAGGTCATCAGCCTCATGGAGCGGTGTTGGCAAACAGACCCAGAAGACCGGCCAACGTTTCCTGGTAAGAGTGGGTTGTGTGCCTGTTTAGGATGCATCTCACATGCTGACACTCTTCAGTAAGGTGACACCGGTAGTTTAGTCACTTCTCCTGTTGCCGTGACAAAATACAGGACAAGCAACTTGAGCGAAGTGTTGATCTTGGCTTCGTTCAAGAGTGCAGTCTACCATGGCCGGAGGGCATGGACACAGTGGGAGGAGGCTGGCCACATCGCATCTAGAGTCAGGAAGGAGAGAGAGAAAGACGTCGACAGTCACTTGGCTTTCTTCTTCTTGTGTTCAGTGCAAGGTCCCAGCTATCCCATGGGATAGCACTGCCCACATTCAGGATGGGTCTTCCCTGCTTAGTGCCCTCACTGGCACACCTAGCACTGTGTCCTAGAGTCACCTGGAAGGGTGACCCTCAATCCAGTCAAGCTGACCATGACCATCAGTCGTCACAGGTAGGAATATGCTTTGAGTACCACTTCACACGTGGCTTCAAACTGGCTCGACACAGTTCAAGCATCTGGTCACTGAAAAGGTACTACCCTTCCCCAGCTCAGGGCTTCTTCATTTTCTTCTTCAGTTTTGGGGATTAGCATTCTTATTGTTTTGAAGTGCATATAATGCTTTCCATATTAGATGTTGTAAGTATACAGTCCAGTGGTGTGAAGTCCATTCCTATTTTCCAGCAACTTTTACTACCATCCATCTCCAGGACTCCTCGATCCAGAGTACAAGTCTGTACTCAGGAAGCATTACTCCACTTACCCTTTTTCTCTTTTCCAGCCTTAGCAGTCACAAATTCTATTGAATTTGACTGCCCTAAGTATCTCATATGAGCAAAAATCACACAGTACTTCTGTTCATATCTGTCTTGTTTTACTGAGTATAATGTCTCTAAGGTTTATCCATGTTGTAGAATGTGCTAGAATTTCCTTTCTATTGCTGAATAATATTCCATTCTGTAGATAGATAGTTGTGTATTCATCTGTTGATAGACACTGGGCCTTACCATTTCTATTGTCTTTCACCTAATTTTCCTCCCCTTGGTTTGCATCTTCTTGGTATCCTTAGAAATGGATTCTGCCATTTCGGGTGGCCCTGGAATTGAGGGAAATGAAGGAGATGTGGTGTTTGGCCTACTTCTGCACCTGCCCCATCCCCTAGATTACCTAGGAGTGTGTGAAGTGGGCCCAAGCAGAGGAGCAGAGAATACGGTAGAAGGCAGTTGGGAATACAGAGCATCATGCTGTTGTATTTCTGTGAGAAAACAACGAGTCCCACCCTCTGCTACTGTGTAGACCAGGCTGGCCTCCAATTCAGAGATCCCCTGCCTCTGCCTTCCGGTTGCTGCCATTAAAGGTGTGCACCACCGCACCTGGCTAGAGCCTCACCTCTTAAAGATCCCACAACTCCTGACAGTGCTGCGGGCTGAACACCAAGGCATACACTGGGGGTCATTCAAGATTCAAACTGTAGCATTTTCCTGCCTCTAGGTAGGTTCTTGAACTTGTTGTTTTAGAGTCTAGTTTGATTCATCTATAGTGTTTTTCTCTGCATGGTCTTCATGGACATTCTAGGCATTATATTACCCATATGTCATTTATCAGATGATTTTTTTTTGCCATTTTAGCACCTTGAGTGAAGCATGGAAACCTTTCTTAACTTTCTCCTTCAGTATTTCCCCTTTATACATGTAGGATACATCAGACAGTGTTGTGGATTTGCTTCAGTCCTCATAGTTAAAGAAACTTAAAAAGAAAGCCTTTTGGTTTTATTTTCCATTGTTTGGATTGCCATGTGTTATTTTTCTGATACTACACATATTTACACTTCTGACACCATACAGGCTATCATGGAATTCCACATATAAGGGCTTAGTCTCACATGACTATCACCCACATTGAACATATAGGATACCTAGGCTACTGCTCAGCTAACTACAAGTTTGGGTGTGTATACACCATCTCAGGTTTGGTAATAGAAAGATTCATCTGGCTCAAGAAATCTTGCACTTAGGTCTGTGTTGTAGAGTATTAAATTCAGAAACAACCAGATAGAAGAGGTATATAGATAGGCAGTGGGTTCGGGCAGGGGCTGCTGAGCCTTCAGACCCTCTGCAAGAGTGCCTCCCACTCAGCACCTCTTTTGTTCACCTACCCAGAAACTCTTGGGACCCCAGCATTTATGGGTCTCTGTAGGAGTTTTATTACATGGACACAGGTCAAGTAAATCATTGGTCATTAGTGACTGAATTTAATCTCTAGTTCCTCTCCCCAGGGGCCACAGGGTGCTGCCAAGCATTCTAGCTCAATCAGTGGCTTGGCTTATCTAGCAACCATCCCCTGTCCTGAGGCTATCTACTCCCCCTGCTTCTGCCCAAATGATACCATTATTACAATAGGAGACTCAGGGATTTTAAGAGCTGCCTACCATGAACCAAGCAGAACAATGGCCATTTCCCTTGTATTTCTGTGGTTATTTTAAGTATTTTGTCTTTGCCTTTCAGATTAGTTATTTGTCTTAGTGTGGATTTTTGTTTCTTTGTGCTGGGGTTTGCTCAGTTTCCTGAATGCACAGGTTTTTCCTTATACCATATTTCAAAGTCTTTCAAGTGTTTCTTTATTTGAGTGCATTTTCAGCTCTACCTCCTTCCTTTTGTCTTCTGGAGTTCCGATGACATACATACCAGATGTTGGTTGTGGTACCACAGGTCTCTGATACTGTACTCTTCGTTTCCGTTGAACTTTCCCTCTTCTTCAGATTGGGTGGCTCACTGCTTATCCTCTGCTCCTTCCATTTCACTTTAAACCCTTGCTGAGCTTTTTGTTTTGGTTATTGTGTTTTCAACTCTAAGGTTTATATCTGTTTATGTTGTGTGCACCTTGTAAATCTAGGCTGTCCATAGAGTCTGTGGGAATAGTGTGAAATCACGGTTATTTTCTGTAGTGTTAGCTGGTTAGTAGAGTGATCATTGACCAAAGGTTTTGTGTGCTAGTAGGTTGCCCCATGCTTAGTCTTCTGGCTAGAAAGCACAGCCTTTTGTCATTGTTTTGTTACTGCTATTGTCTGCCTGATGATATTACTGGGTTGCTAGCTTTTCAGCTTTAACTATGGGAGATATGAAGCAAAGAGAAAACACACTGAACTTACTGCCATGCGTTTTCACAGACCCTAAGGTCCAAGCCACACTGTCTGCCTTTCTTTCTCCCAGGGTATCCATATGTTTGTTATGTATATAATATCTAGGATGTTTTATTGTACTTAGCAGGAATAAAAGGAAAAATATGGCTAGTCCATTTTCCTAGAACTGAAGATTTCCTGTTTTCTTTTGTTAAGATGGGGCCTCACTCTGTAGTGTAGGCTAACTTGGAACTCACTATGTAGCTTAGCCTGAACTTGAACTTGTGACAGTCCCTCTGTCTCAGCCTTGCAAGTTCTGGGATTGCATGCATAATTCACCATGTTCAGAACCACCCCCACCCCCACTCTAGTAGCTCTAGCTTTTTAGTGCCAGAGAGACAGAAAACATGGAGTTCAGTCATCCTTATTCACTTGGAGATTACCTCACATAACAGAACTTTGTGGTGTGGCCAAAGCAACGCACACTGTTCTGCTGGAGCCAGGGATTGCAAGTGTTCGCCCTATTCTTTCTACCTGGCATTGAGCTCTGGTCTCTTCATCAAAGTCACTGATTTGGAGCTGCAAATTTTATTTCATTGCTTTGTCTACACACTACGGTAAGTGACTTAAAAATAATAGATTATTAATATTTAACTTTTTTAATTAAGAAATTTAGGGGTCTGGGAAGATGGCCTTGTTGGTAAACTATCTTGCATGCAGGAGGACCTAAGTTTGATTGCCACATAAAAAAAGCCGACTGTGATAAGTATTTGTAATTCCACTGCTGGGGAGGAGGAGACAGGCAGATCCTGAAGCTCATTGGCCAGCCAGACTATCCTTGGCAAGGTCTAGGCCAGCAAGAGACCCTGTCTCAAAAATCAAGGTGGACTGCAGCTGAGGAATAGCTAAGGTCATCTTTGGTCCTCCGCACACACTCACACACACGTTAGCATACACATACTCATACACAAACATGCTCTCTTGTGCACACACACCCACACCAGATAAGAAATTTAAAGGACTGTTTTTTCATACAGGCATTGAAGAAGAATTTAGGCCTTTTTACTTAAGTCAATTTGAAGAATATGTAGAAGAGGATGTGGCAAGTTTAAAGGTGAGTGATTATAGCAAGTGCCCAGAACAGCAGTGTACCAAAATGCATTATCAAGAATGGATACAGAAACAGTGTAATTTGTTACTGAGATTTGAAGTAAGCTAGCGTGGGGAACACAGAAAACAAAATTAGAAATTGTATGAACTATCATGTTGGCAGTTGGACCCATTTCTCCATTGAAATATGTGAAGTGAGAGGGAAATATATGTACAAAATACAAAAAAAAAAAAAAGACACCCAACATTGAAGAGACTGGAAGTTATTAATTACAAGTGAATCAGTCATTCTGAGGAATTTATTAAAATAAAAAAAAATCCTGGGGATATGGCTCAGTGATAGATCATGCGTGAGGCTTTGAGTTCTGTTGCCAGCACCACAAAACAAAGAACCACACATGAAAAGGGGGAAGGGGCACCAAATAGGAAGAGAACAGAAGCGTATCTATTGAGACATGCAAAGGAACAAAAATGCTAACCCACAAGCTAATGCTGAGAGGGTCAGAGAAGCAAGCAGACTCTGCTGGGAGCAGAACCACATACACGCTGTCAAGAAGAGCTAGTTCCTCCATGTACTTCCTTTGTGCTAAGTTCTCAATGGCAACAGCAGCTCAGGTTGCAGTGAGGAGTTTGGTGTCTGGAGTAAGAGAGGTTTAAAGTCCAGTTTCCAGCCAGCTAGCTAAGAGGAACAGAAACCTGCATACACATTTGTACACACACACACACACACACACACACACACACACACACCTTAGTCTTCACTATGCTGCCATAACTATCTTAGGATCATACACCCATAGATGTGGAAAGGAAACGTCAATAAATAAACCAAGCAAGCAAACTGATTTTTAAGGAAGAAAGGAAGTAGGTGGGTAGGAGGTAGGTAGGTAGATAGAGAAACTAGCAAGTGTTTACAGACTTTGGAGGGATACTTACACTGTAAAAGAAACATATAATAATCAAGGTAGATATTAAGTCAAGGAAGGATTACCTCACACTTGATAATGACAAAAAGGTTCAGTTCACAGGAAGATAACTGTAACTTTCAATATGGACATACCTGTAGTAACATGCCCTTAAATACACAAACCAAAACAGACAAATCCTCAGCCGTGCTTAGAGATAGTAATATATCCATTTTAATTGATACAGCAAACAGATCCAAACAATGAGTAAGAATTTAGACTGTTCAAAACTCACATTTTTAACACACTTGACCTAATGCAAACATACAAATCTCTGTATCAAATAATGTCCAAATGACTACTGTCTTAGTTTTATTTTCTTAATGTGATAAAATACCCTGACAAAAGCAACTTAAAGGAGAAAAGGTTTATTTGGCTCACAATTGGAGGTTACAGTTCATTACAACAAGGTCAAAGTAGTGGAAACTTGAAGCAGCTAGTCCCTTTATAATCCACAGTCAAGAGCAGAGAGCAATTAATTCATACACCCATTCTAGTACTCTGCTTGCTTTTTCCATTCTCTAGGATCCTCTGCCAGGGAGTAGTGCCACCCCCAGTGGGCTGGTCTTCTTAGTAATCAAAATAATCCCCCAGAGACTTGTCCATAGGCCACTCTAATATAGATAGTCCTCTACTGAGACTCTCTTCCCAGGTGATTTTAGAGTATGTAAAGTTGACAATTAAAATTAACCATCACACTTACCTTTAAATACTTTTGCAAAAAACACAGAACATTTTAAAATTAACATGTATAAACATTTAAAATGATTGATTATAATATGGAACTGGAGAAGTGACTCAGTGATTAAGAGCTGTGACTCCTTCTCCAGAGGACTCAAAAGCACAGGACCCAGAGGAATCTTACAAATCAGAAAGACAAGCTGCTGTATTAAATCATAGACAGAGGCAAGATGTAGTAGCACAAACTCAGACAGAGTCAAGTAGACCTCTGAGTTTGAGGCCAGCCAAGTCTATATAATGGGACTCGGTTTCAAAACCAGCCATAAAAACAAACAAGCAACAATAAAAATGCAGAAACAAAATACTGAAGTCAACAAATCACCAAAGAGAATGCTCAGACAGAGACTGTGTCCGAAAAGTAACCCTACCAGTAACCAGGGCAGCCAAAGCATACCAGGTGATACAGAGTGTTCAAAGATGGGCAAACATGGAGAAACTTTTCAAAAAGACATGAGAGAAAGGCAAGTAAATGCTGGTATATGGTTATGGATTGAAAGAAGCATATAATCCAAAAAAGCTGTTAGTTTTCTTAATGTCATTGATGTATAGAGCACAATACTAATGGAAAGCCCACCCAAATTCTCTAGTAAACTCAACAAGCTGAAGTTGGTCTGAGGGAAAAAGAAACACAACATACTCACCCCAGGAAACTGATGAAGTAGCTAAAACAATGTTTTTAAACAAGAATCATAAGAAGAAGAAATGCCATGTCACTGACCAGCAAATTTCAAAACTATATCTGGTATCACAAAAAAAAAAACAAATTGAATCACTTAGAATTTTTTATCCCTAAAATTACCATTTTTGAATGATTGGTAATAGTAAGTGTTGGTAAATACAGACATCCCAATTAGTGAAGTTTTTTGAACAATAAATTACCTATCAGGCATTGTAAAAACCTGTCCTCATGTGTGTTCAAAGTGTTAGGAAACTAACTGTCCATGCGTGCATACTCACAGCCTTAGGAGCCCATCCTAGCATACACATTCAGACATATAATTGCAAAAGTTGCTTATACTTTAGTTGACGAGTAAAAACTTAGAAACAATGCAAATATCTTAAGTAGATGCCCCAAATCATGACAGACCTAAACCCACACAGCCAATATTGAGAAGAGGTGAAAATAAAACGTAATGACACAGAAGGACCTTCAAGTCTTGTTAGTGAAAACACGAAGTCACAGAACAGCACTGTTATGAGTCCCTTCATGTCAGATAGTGTGTGTGTATTTGCATGCTTTGGAATGTGCATGCCAGTGCCTAGAGGGAGAAAAAGGCTGCATGTCCCACTCTGAATAAGGATTCCCTCTAGAGAGCAGGGCAGAGGGTTGGAGGGAATGGCACACAGGGATGGAAAAGGAAAATCACTTTTACAAAATGTTAAAATTGCACGAAACTGCTGGACATGAAAACACAGACCTTTAATCCCATTACTTAGGAAGCAGATGCAGGTGGATCTCTGTGAGTCCGAGGCCAGCCTGATCTATGGAAGTGAGTTCCAAAACAACCTATGACTACATAGTGAGACCCTGACTCAAACAAAGCAAAAGATAAAGCTGCATTTCATATAAATAAAGGCAGTATTTAAAATGCTGCAAGATGTGGATATACTAATGTGCTGTGGCATTCCTTCCCAAATCATGCGTTTTTTTCAGCAAATGGTTTTTGAACCACTTACTGATGAGAGCATTCTGTTAAGAACAAAATACAAATGTGAGTAGGAAAAAAAATCTTAAAGGAAAGTTAGAAATGTGTTAACCTTGTTCCTTTGGTGGGCTTCTGAAAAGTCTGATTTCCTACATTTTCATATTTTCTTTAATGAAAATGTTATTTACATACGGAAGAATATTTTCTCTCATCCTTCCGCACCCCGACCTGAGGATTGATCTTATGGCCTCATGCATGCTAGGCAAGTACTGTATAACTGAGCTGTATCTCCACCTCTGTTTTCTATTTATTGTGATAAAATCGACTTTTTTTTTTTTTTTAAACCATTTTTAAGTTCAGGATTGCATGGCCATCACCACTTTCCATTTCTAGAATTTTGTCATCCCAAACACAAACTCTGCTTACTAAGTGATTAGTCTTTATTTCTTCTTCCCCACAACAGTCTTCATTTTCTGTCTCTGAATTTGCCTGTTCTAGGCATCCCACACGGATAAAACCCTACAGTGTTTTTCCATTTGTAGAAGCACTTTGTTTACCACGTCATTCATTTTGTTGCTGAATAATGTCCCACTGTATGGATGATGCCACACTTGTCTGTGAGGTCATCTGTTGATAGAGTCAGAGTTCCTCGCCGTGAGCTGTTGTTGAATGATGCGGTGGAAACATTGGTGTACAGGTTTTTGTTCTGCTCATGTGCTTTCAGTTCTCCATGATATTTACTGAGAAATGGGATGGCTAGGCCACACAGGTATCTTGTTTCACTTTTTAGGAGCCTTCAAACCATTATCCATGGCATCTGAACCACCTCACGTTCTACACCAGCAGTGTACAAGAGTTCAGTTGCCATAGCCTGACAAACACATGCTGTTTTTATGTTGTTCTTCTGTTTTAGCCATTCTGTTCAACAGGAAGTGGCATTTCTTGGTGGTTGATCATCTTTCCTGTGCTAATGCTTATTCCCATTAAATATCTTCTTTGAAGAAATATCAATTCAATTTTTTCCACTTTGGAGTCTTTGTCTATTGTTTTTGTTTTTTGACAGTGTCAAACCAAACAGCCAAAACACATCACCAACTCATGACCCACCTGACTCCACCCCACATGCTGGGGTTATAGACATGTCCCACCACTGTGCCTGGCTAAAATAATGTTGTACTTGGGATCCAACCAGGACTTTACACATGCTGGGCAGTAGTCTACCATTGCATCATATCCCCAGCCTTCCAATTGCTGTTTTCTAAGTTGAGTTATTTGTAGAGGTGGAGATGGTGGTGGTAGTTATTGTGGTTGTTGAGGTGTGTGTGTGTGTATGAAGTATATATCCTGAATGTTTATCTCTTATCAAATATATCAAATTTACAAATATTTTCCCATTCTGTGGGTTGCCTTTTCGCTCTTCGGATGGTTTCTTTTGATGCATACACTCTAATTTTGATGTGGTGAAAGATTGATTTGATTGCATGGGGGTTATTAGCTGTGCTCTTGGCGTCATTGTCAGGAAATAGTTGCAAGGACCAGCATCACGACCATTTCCTCCTATACTTCCTTCTAAGAATCTTGAGTTTCAACTCTTGAATTTGGGTCATTGATGTATTTTGAGTTCCTTTTTGTCTATGGTAAGGGTCCCTCTTCATTCTGTATATATGTATGTCCAGTTTTCCCCTCTGAAAGCTCCAGGGCACCCCGGTCAAACATCAGTTAACCATGGAATGGGGGTGCTCGTTTGATCTGTGTCTGTTTTATGTAACTGACAACGTTTTGATCTCTGTAGCTTTGTGGTAACTTGAAATTAGGAAATATAAGTCCTCCAGTTAACTATGTTAATTTGACATACCATTTTATCTATTGGGGAAAATGTTTAATTTGTGGGGAAAAAAGTTACTGCTTATTAAATTTATGTAAAATGTCTTCATAGTGTGAAGAGCTTGGTTCTTTTCAGAATAATTTTCTGCTTATTACTAAAGTCTGTGTATCTTCTCAATTATAGAAACAGTATCCAGATCAAAGTGCAGTTTTGAAGAGAATGTATTCTCTCCAAAACGATTGTGTGCCCTTACCTCCAAGCAGGTCAAATTCAGGTAATGTCCCCATTCATTCATTTGCTTTCTCAGTCATTCATTTTAGCCTCTAAAATACTCTGAAAACCATATGGAAACTGGAAGAAAATGTAAGATCAAACAGCTGCCTTAAAAGAATTCTTACATACTCTAGAATCTAGTTAGGTAATCTACGGAGGTGCTTTTTTTTATTATTATGACAAAAGCAAAGACATCATATGAGATACCAAGGTCACTGCCATCTGATCTGGAGCAAATTACCTAATCTCTTCCAAATCTCATCCGGTCATCGATATGATGGCCTACACTCCCACAAGCTTTATATGTACTTTATTGAATAATCACATATATATAATATATAATCTCTCTCTCTCTCTCTCTCTCTCTCTCTCTCTCACACACACACACACACACACACACACACACACACATATACACATATATATGATGTGTGTGTGCATGTGTGCATGCGCCTGCATGCCTGAGTCTATGCACCACATATGGGCAGTGCCCATGATGGCCAAGAGAGGGTATCAGATCCCCTGGAACTGGAGTTAGAGGTTGTTGTGAGCTACCTGACATGGGTCCTGAGCTAAGAACTGAACCTAAGTGCTCAGCAAGAACAGGAGGTTCCCTAAACCACTGAGCCATCCCTCCGCCCTTTCTACAGGCTTTTAAAGAACAAAAGAACAATAAGATGTACACAGGATATAGCTGCTCCTTTTTTAGACCCCATGTGGTTCCAAGGTTGACAGTCACCGTCTTGATCCAATGCAAATCCTCTTCTACCTCAGCCATCCCTGCAAAACTCTGTTTAGTTGCTTGTGATAATTCCCATGTTTTTCCTTGACAGCAAGGGTTCCTGCTGATCATATATTAAACCTGTAGACAGCAGACGATTATATGCTTTTCATGATTCTTATTTTCAGCATGTCACTCCAGGACAGGTTCATGAAAATGTTCAAGTTTTGATTTTGGTTTTTATATTGATCATTTCTTCTCTGCTGCAGAACAGCCCGGTTCACTGCACAGCTCCCAGGGACTCCCGATGGGGCCTGTGGAGGAGTCCTGGTTTTCTTCCTCTCCAGAGCAACCACAGGAAGAGATTGAGCACAGTGTACAGGCTAAACTCCAAGAGGAAGCCATTTACCATGCTTTTGGAGAATTCACAGAGAAGCAGGAGAAACTGCAGCCCAGGCGGAATGTGGCTTACAGCAGAGAGGAGGAAAGGAAACGAAGGGTCTCCCATGACCCCTTTGCACAGCAGCAACCTCAGGAGAATGATCGGAGTGCAGGCGCCAAGGGTCCTTCTGATCCCAGCAGAGTCAGATACGGAAACGCAGCACACCAGCTGTCAGGGCCAGCCAGCCAAACACCAGGGCCGTTGTGGAACAACGGATTGTATCATCAGCATGGGTTTGGAACTGCAGGTGCAGGAGTTTGGTATGGGCCAAATCCAAGCCAAATGTCTAATATTCACAAAACTCCGGTACCTGAGAGCAACCTGCCGGGAAGCACACCCACCATTCCATTCACCTCCCTGCCGCCATCAGGTAAATGATTTTTAACAGTCCCTGTCTTGTCTTGTCTTTTTCCCCTGAAACTGAAGCCACCAATAACATTGTCATCAATTCTAAGTTATTGATGGGACAGAGTAAGTTCCTCAGAGCCTTCAGCTGGCAGGGGCAGCCTTCCACATTGAAATGGTCTCCATCAGACCACACGGTCTGCAATTGGATTTGGATTAGAGACCCTGATAACTGATAGGCATCTCTCTTCAGCCTGTGGGAGATACCAGCTTCTCCAATAAATGGAAAATATTTTCTTATGTTCTTTTATTTTGCTTCTTGTCTTCTGAGGGTAAGAAGGAAGTCTTAGGTATTTTTGTTTCTTGTTTAAGATATAGGCTACAATTTGTGGTAAGAAAGATATTTTTCATCTTCCATAACTCTCTCTTGTGAAATCCAGGCTAGTTGATGTAGTTTTCAATACTCTAGCATGGAAGTAACTTAGTATCCATCATTATTACCAAATAACAGTTCCCATGACACCTTCTCTTACCCAGATGTTATCCATCAGCAATAACTGTACTGTGTCCTAGGGATCCAAGGATCAGCAGTATAGAGGAAGCTTTGAAAACCAGAACTTTCTAAGCTGGCTGTGTAGCTCAGTGGAACAGAACCGGCCTAGCAGGCATGAGACCCTGTGTTCCTTGATACAAAACAATTTGTCTTTCAAAATGACAGATTCCCCAAAGTATTCTGCCCTTTCTGTAGGTTTTCTTGTAAGCTCTGTGGAAAGCACATTATTGGATGAGGTATTCAGCAGGATCTTTCTATACCATACACATACTCATGAGTGGGATGTCTTTTGTTTCCCTTGCCTTTGTAGCTAAAATGTTTTGTGTCACCATTGTATTTTCTTCATTCATGATTAATTCAATAAAAATTGCTAGAGTGCTTCCTGCTTTTTACCTGGCTGCTGGAGAACTGTAACATGAGCAAGCAGCCTAAGCTCCTTCCCTCACGCAGCTTTGAATCGGCATGGGGGCAAAGCAGTCATCACCAATATTTAATATGTCATTTTCTGGCCCAGTCTCCATATGAGTAGCCCAATCTTACTAGTTGGCTCCAAGAGTCCTCCCTCTGTCTTGCCAACAGTAGACCTTCTTAATGATGCTGAGTTTTTGCCAGTAGCCAGGGAATCTCAGTTCATGGTCAGTCATGGAATTGCTATACCCTGAAGAGGATCTCACAGATGTGGTTCTTCTGCTTGTTTCTCTGATAAGATAGACCTAACAAATGTGAGCTTTCTAGCTCTAACTGTCATAATAGGAGGGTGTGTCTACCAGTAAGTGGGAAAGGAGAATAAAGTAGCACTTGGGTTGCTATTATTTTGAGTAATGCTACTGTAAGGTTGAATGTAGAAGTCTCAGTCTGTCTCTGAGTCTCTCTATGGGTATTTGGGAGAGAGAGAATGTGTGTGTATGTGTATATACATACCTAGAAATGGAATTACTGAATCATATGGTAATTCTATCTTTAATTTTTGAGAAACTGCACGCTGTCTTCCACTTTGGTTATACCATTTCATCCCCAGTAATGTACAGGTGCTTCATTTTTCTCACAGTCTTGCCAACACTGATGTCCTTTTTTTTAATGGTAGGCATCATAATGGTTGTGAAGTCAAATAGCCACATTATAAAGAACTGACTATTAAGGGTGTCATAGGATAAGCAGTTGAACATCTGTATAAAGTCCTGCACCTTTACATGCCGTATATTTTTCTTTTGCATTCAATCTCATACATTTACCTATATCTTTTTCTCTATTCAGATGAGTCCATAAAATATACTATATACAACAGTTCTGGTGTTCAGATTGGAAACTACAATTATATGGATCTTGGACTGAGTTCACAACTACCAGACAACCTGTGCAAAGAAGAGCCAGCTTCCAAGCTCCAAGCCATCTTTGGTAAAATGCTTATTAAGGGCCAGTGTTGGGCTGAGGTGCAGCTGTTGTAGATTGTTTGTCTAGCATGCATGAGGCCTTGAACTCAGTTGCCAGCACTGAAGGGAGTTTTTTGAAAAGGGTACAATGTCTTAGGACTTGGACACTTCTTGGCCATTTTTTACTTGTTGAGAAGAACGTAATAGAACCTTAAATTTTCTTTCAAGATTCTCTCTGAAAGTTATTCCGTGTCTCCTCGGTAATTTTTGTAGATATATATTACTTGTATGACTGTTTTTTCTGCTTGCACTATATTCGTGCCTGGTGCCCAGAGAGGTCAGAAGAATGTATCAGACCCTTCGGAATAGGAGTTAGGGATAGTTCTGAGCTGTCTGGATGCTGGGCACTGACCCAAGAGAGAACAACCAGTGCTCTTAACTGCTGAGCGAATCTACTCAGTAATTTTTAATCCTTTGTTAATCTATTTTTTTTTAACACAGGGATAATCACAGTATCTAATTGGTAGTGGTGGTGTGAAGCTTATACTAGTCAATGTGTATTGAAAATATAGGACACTAACTGTGAATATTAAACTTGTCATCATCATCCATGATCCTGTTCAGACTTGGAGAAATGGCTCCCTCGGCTCTGCAGCAAAGGGATTCTGTAAAATACAGAAGGCCATGCTCTCCATAGCACTGTGTAATAAAAGCAAGAGCTCTCATCGGTGTCCACGGCTTTCTGCCATGAGACAGTGATGCATGCCTGTGATCACATCACTAGGGTGGTTGAAGAGTGAAGATGGTGAGTCCCAGGTCAGCCTGGCTCTAGCAAGACCCTGTCTCAAAGAGGAGTTGCAATTCAGCCTTCTGATTAACTGTGGAGGTTGGGAGTTTTGGCTTTTTTGTTTGTTTTGTTTTGCTTTGTTCTATGAAGGGGCATGTTGTAGGCAAGGCTCTGCTTGCCCTGAGGCCTCTCCATCCTTGGAGTGCAGAAGCAGCCACAGATAGTCTGCACATGGATGAGTATAGATATGTCCCCAAAACTGTTCACAAAAAGCAGGAGCCAGACTAGGCCCACAGGCTGCATACTTTGCCAATCGCTGAACTACCGCACTGGAAGAGCGACCTTTAAAATGCCTGAGAGATGGATTCTTAGCTTTTGAGGAACTGAAGTTACCTTTGTGACTCTCCTGACACCCAGGCCTCCTCTCTAGAGAGACTGGGAATTTACAGTTATTGAGGCTCTTAGACTACTGCCAGAATCGACAGACTGCACTGTGGTGCTGGTGGCAGAGAAGGGAATGAGGGGCTTCGTTTGTCCCTCACATTCAGCCTTCTGACTGTTATGATGACTTCTCCTTTTTCTTTTGCTTTCTTTTCTCTCTCTCTCTCTCTCTACATATATATTTTTGGTTGTTGTTGGTGTTGGTGTTTCCCGAGACAGGGATTTGCTGTGTAACAGGCCTAGCTGTCCTAGAACTTTGTAGACCAGGCTGGCCTTGAACTCACAGAGATCCACCTGCCTCTGCCTCCTGGGTGCTGGGATTAAAGTCATATACCACCATGCCTGGCATTCTTTTTTTTTTTTTTTTCTTGAGACAGAGTCTATCTCCTCTGTCTGTCTGCCTGTCCGCCCCTCCCTCTCTCCCTCTCGCCCTCTCACCCTCCCATACCTGCCTCTGCCTCCCAGGTGCCGGGATTAAAGGCTTGTGCCACCACACTGAGCCAGTTCTTATTTTCAGGTGTTTCCTCTACTTATTTTTATGAAAGTCTAAGATGATAGAGCTAGTAGCAAGAGAAAGGCCATGTGTATATAAAATGAAGGGTCAGCAGGTAGATGAAGGGAGAGAAAACCTTAAAAAGTGTATGTACCTCATCTGTTGAGAGATAGAGAAGACATTGTAATTAAATGAGGGTTACACTTGGTCTCAGTGTCCTCAGAGAAAAGTGAACTGTCTAGAGATGGGTGGCCTTGGCCTGTGGCCATGTGTAAGTTGACAATGTCCCAAAGAAACAACGCCTACCCCCATTACATGTAGTTAGTCTTAACCAGAACAGGCTGCAGGTGTGAGCTGAATAGAACAGCCATGTAGGGGATTGGTTCGTGAAGCCACCAGTTATGGCTCAGGAAGGTGTCATCTGCCATGAAGGAAGGCACCCTATTTTAAGTTGTACAAAGACTCCTTAGCGGCTGGAGCTAGGCCTAGTATAGTCCATCAAGTCACTAGCAGTTATCACCAGGCGTGGTGGTGCACACTTAGAACCCCAGTCCTCAGGAGACAAAGGGGCTACAGAGCAAGACTGCCTCAAACGAAACACAAAGTTCCCTTTATTGCGTCTCTTGGTCCGCTTCACTTTCCTGGGGCGTTTCAGCATTGCAGACAGGAGAATGTTCAAATGAGCTGTAGCCTGAGGCTTCTCCTCTTTTCTGTTTGGCAGATAACACCAGTAGTCTGACTGATAAACACCTGAACCCTGTGAGGGAAAACCTGGGAAGGCAGTGGAAAAACTGTGCCCGCAAGCTGGGCTTCACAGAGTCTCAGATCGATGAAATTGACCACGACTATGAGCGCGACGGGCTGAAAGAAAAGGTTTACCAAATGCTCCAGAAGTGGTTGATGCGGGAAGGCACCAAGGGGGCCACAGTGGGAAAGTTGGCCTGGGCGCTTCACCAGTGTTACAGGATAGACCTGCTGAACCACTTGATACGCGCCAGCCAGAGCTAAGCCTGGGCTGGCTCTGGCAGTGGGAACCAGACTGTTCGCCCGGTGTACCAGCCCCGTTTGCCCCTGGCCTTCAGAACTCATCTCTGTCTGAGCCCTGCATCTGTGCACAGTGTCATGCATTTTGGAACTGGAGAATGGGAAGAGAAGTCTGCAGCCCACTCTGGTTCTTCAGAAAGTACAAGCATGAAGACTGCTCAATGGCCCAGGACAAGATTGGGGTGGGGGATAAAAAGAACAGCCTATTGGGTTGTGAGAAGGAGAGAAGAGGTGTTGGAGGAGAAAGATGGTCTTCATTCAGCTTGTGCTATACTCTTCAGTTATGCTATTTACTCAGTTTCCCGTGGTTTCGTTTGGGTGAGGAGGTAAAAAAAAAAAAAAAAAAAAAAAAACATTCAAAGAATGTAAAATCCACTAGCTTCCTACTTCATGCACTGAGTGCTCAGATGCCCAATACGACAGCCACGGTTCTTCCTACAACTATAGGCTCCGTTAACTTTAGCATCAGTGCTGTGCTGTCACCTTAAGCTTTAAGAATCATGTGCAATTCTAGTCTGCCAAATTGTAAATTAATGAGATGATAAGGAGTGCTGAGGAGGAAAATCTAAGGGCAGAGGGAGATCAGCAGATTCCAGCAGTCACCACTGACAGCTGCTGCTGATTGCAGCTACTGTAAAAACTGCTCTAAGTTTCTCAATCTTCTTCTACCATTCTGATGCTTCGTGCAGTTCCTGAGCCTGTGCACCCACAGAGGGAACAGGTGTGCAGGAAATACTGATCAGGAAACGGCATCTCTTCCTCCCTGGATATGACCAGAGCCTCAGCACTGCTCACTGTAGAGCTGTTTCCTCAGTTTACCCAGAAAAATGTACTGTAGAAAAATATGTTTCTTCTGTGTGCCATGAATCAAAAAGGACAGCTTCAGAGTCCAGTCACTGTGCCTTTAGCAAGCCCATGTGCCACCCGGGAGGAAGTGGAAGAACTAGAAGACTGAAGCTGCCTGAGCCAACCACAGTCACTGTTGGCACCTGCTGGTCAGAGGCTACACAGTGACAGTCAGTCTGGCGATTAGAAAAGATTCAGGTGTCTGGTTGACAACGGTGGGTTGTGATTCTGAATCCCCTGCCACCTCAGAGATACATAGCACTCTTGGAATGGGCTGCAAAGCAGCTTTGGCTTTGGTGGCCCTTTGGCACTGGTTGGTACTGCATCCTCCACTGTTGGCCTACCCTGTACTCTGTAGAATATTTAGAAACATTCCTGGCCTCCATCTGCTGGATGCCAGTAGTACAAGTCAACTCCACCCACCAGATGTGACAAAAATGTCTCTAGACATGGCTACATGTTCTTTGGAGGGACCCTGCTGTAACTTTATATGCCTCAGTTCTCCTGTCACACATGCTGGGTTCATGCCTTCACTGCATAGTGTGCGCACATTGGAAGGGAATTGGAGCAGGGAAGCTTCCAGACTTTCCTGGAGGAACCTGGATAGTCTTTAAATGCTTTCTTCTTAACCTGTATTCTAATGCTGTTTTAAGAAGACAGAATTAGAATTTTTAATGGAGTTTTGAGTGGGTGGGGGGATGGCAAGGAAAGCCAGAACTGTTTTTGGAATTGTAGTAGCAGTTGGGGTCCTAATGTTAAAATCATGTCTATTAAGTGTTCTGTAGGGAAAGAATTATGGGTCCATTGCAGAAGACAGGTGCTTCAGGTCCAGACCCAGGCCCAGATTGTGACCACAGACTTCCAGGTCTTTTCCATGGGTTCCTGTCCAGGGTCACCACTGACATCCAGATGATTGCTTGGCACTTTGAGTTGTGGCTGAAACTGTATGAGTTGAAGGACAGTCCATAGATGAAGCCTTATACTTCTGGCATGCTGGCCAGTCCCTTGTACAAGAAAGGCTTTGAACCAACTACACGGAGCCAGTCATTGATAGGCTAGACCCAAAGACCTTCATTTGCCCTCTGCACCTTATAGGCTGCCCATGATGACTGATGACTTTGTAGTCAGTGGCACCTGCTCCAAACAAATGCACAGGACATGGGAGTCTCGCTGGGAGCCCAGCATGGATTTAGAGCACTTCTTTAAAGCCACCTCCCAAGCTGTGCAGAATGCTGTGGACTGGGGTGCAAGCCAGGCCTGAGTGTCATTGGCCACATCATTGAAAAAAACAAGATCACCACCACCCAGACACTGAAGGAAGGCCCGAGGAGACTAACCCTGTTCCCAGAACCCAGAGTTCTGTTTGGTTCTGTTTTCAGTAACCTTTCTTTAAAAAAAAAAAAAAAAGAAGATAGTGAGGTTCTGTTTTCAGTAACCTTTCTTTAAAAAAAAAATTGGTGAAATAAAATTTTATACTTTAAATACAGGGTACTGAATGATGTTTGTGTGAATATACTGCTCATGTTGGCATTTCTTGTGCATTCAAGTGAAAAGGTGTTCCCAAGCAGTACGTACTGTCCCCAGGAGGCCACATCACGGAAATCCACATGGCTCAACTCTTAAGTGCCACCCTGAAAGGCCACATTTACCTCTGAAGGGTTGCAGTGCATGCCAAGTTCCACTTCTATACTTGAGCAGAAACCAGATAAGCAAGGGGAGCCCGACCAGAAAATGAGGGAGGAGACTCCACAGTTGCTCCCAAGCACAGCCTTTTTCACTTGCTGTGATTGTGATCCTGCCTCCATCTGTTGTGTAGTTACATACAGGAATGAGAAAAGGAGTTCAACCTCAAAGACATCTTAACCGTTTATCTTGATGTTCTTTTTCTTTGCTTTTTAATGAGTTCTTTACAGAAAGATGCAACCTGTAACACAAATAGCTAAATGGTCTTACTAATAAAAACAAAACAAAACAAAACAAAAAAACGGAGCCAGATATTGGGGTGAAAGCTGAAAGATCAGAGGAATTGAACAAGCCAGCCACAAGTTCTTACCTCTAGGAAATCCTCAGCCCAAGAGAGCTACTTCCTGTACTCACACCTTATATACCTTTCTGTGCCCTGCCATCTTACTTCCTCTCTCCACCCAGCCACATCACTTCCTCTTTCCGCCCAGCCCTGTCACTTCCTGTCTGTACAGACCTCTATAGTTAACTAGCCTGGGGTTAAAGGTGTGTGCCACCACACCTGGCTCTGTTCCCAGTGTGGCCTTGAACAGAGATGCGGATGGATCTCTGCCTCCCGAATGCTAGGATTAAAGATGTGTGCTACCACTGCCTGACCTCTGTGTTTAATGTAGTAGCTGGCTTTGTCCTCAGATCCCCAAGCAAGCTTTATTTGTTAGAGCATAGATAAAATATCACCACAGTAACCTATCTGATCATTTCACTTTAACTTGATGAAGGTTCACAAATGAGCAACATACCCTTGTTGGCTCTTCTTCTTTTATATTTGTGTGCACTTGAGCTACAGTGCTCATGTGGAGGTCAGAGGTCAACTGATGGGAGTCAGCTCTCTATTCAAGTTGGGGTAAATGTCATCTTGATAGTGAGACCAACAACATAGTTTTTTATTCCTTCACATCATCAGTTCCTTGGAAGAATCTTTCACCCTGCTTTTTAACCACACTTTCCGAAATGCCATGTTCATATTCAGTGAAAATTCCAATAATGTGTCAACTCCCGTCCATACATCTGGATGCTCCTTTATCTGTGTCAGCACTTCCTCAGCTGTTCTTTGCTGGAGTCCCAGCACTTGGGAGACTGAGGCAGGAGGCTCGAGCAGCCAAGCAAAGCCAGCTTCACCCTGGGCTGCTTCTCCATGGTATAAGCAATTTATAAGGTTATCTTAAAGGTTGATATCCAGTTTGTGGCTAACATCGAGCAGCTTGGTGTGATAACATTTCATAGTTGCTGACACAGTATTACCAAAAATTGAGCCAATGAACCAATCACTTCTTCCTTTATGTCCAGGCTTTTGGGCCAAGGAAGGTGAAGAAGAGGGGAGGAAATCAAGGTGGGCTTCATGGTTTTCTCGCCTTGAAAAAAAAAAATTAAAAATGGAGAAGGGAGGAGCTCAATGGCATTTTATAAGCAGCTGATTATAAAGAATCAAGAGCTAATGTTGCAGTGAGAGGTACTGTGTCTTAACATAGTGTTATGAAACTACTAAGCAGGCCTGAATGCTGCTCCACGGCCATGTGGTCCAACACATCCTAACTTCCCTGACTGTAGTTGTTTTTACTCTTGGTCTTTTGGGGGGCCTGCCACTCAGCTCCCAAATAAATACACACAGGGACTTACTCTTACTTATGAATGCCCAGCCTTAGCTGGCTTTATTTCTTGCCAGCTTTCCTTAAATGATTCCATCTCTCTTTTGCCTCTGGGCTTTTACCTTTCTCTATTTCAGTATATCTTTTCTTTCCTTCTTATTCCGTGTCTGGTTGTGTGACTGGCCCTTTTTTTTTTCTCACTCCTTCATCTCTACTCCCAAATTTCTCCTATTTATCCTCTCTGACTGCCAGCCCCACCTATCCTTTCTCCTGCCTCACTTTTGACGGTTCAGCTCTTTATTAGACCATCAGGTGTTTTAAGGCAAAGTAACACAGCTTCACAGAGTTAAACAAATGCAACATAAAAGAATGCAACACGTCTTTCCATCATTAAACAAATGTTCCACAGCACAAACAAATGTAACACATCTTAAAAGAATACTCTCCTCTACACACGGATAACCTAAAAGCTTGCTGCTATCATTTTGCTTAGCAGCAAGGGACTCAAAAAGAGAGAGAGAGATGGAAAGTGTAATATAACCAGGTGTGGTGATGCAGGCCAGTAATCCCAGCATGAGGCCAGAGGATCAGGAGCTCAAGGTCAACATCAGCTACATAGTTCTAGGCCAGCTTGAGCTATTTAAGGCCTTTTCTCAGCAAAAGCAGGAAACAATGGTGGTCTTGTCTCTCAGAGGCTCTGCCTAGATGCCCAGCAGGTGGCCCCGCCTCCCCAAAGCTTTAGAAACCACAGCAATTGCAAGCAAGGAGCGGTGCCAAAATTGGACTATCCACCCTTGGAGAGCCAGGTGTAAGAGAGAACACGCTTCATTTCTGATCAGGCCTGACAAGAGGCGTGGCCGGCCGGGGCGTGGCTTCGAGTTGGGCACTTGCAGGGTGGCATCCAGCTGGGCGCACGCGCATTTCGCGAGGAGGTGCGACTTGGAACTATGGCGACTGCAGCGGTCCACCCTGCGGCTCTGCGACTGCGGCTGCTCCTCTCGCCTCTGAAGTCCAGGATCCGGGTGCCCCAGGCTGCAGCCGCCTTCGGGTAATAGAATGCTCGGAGCAGCTTGGGGCGCCGCCGGCCGCTGGCAGGGGAGGGACAGGTGCCTGGCGCCCTCAGACCCGGGTCCAGATCCCGCGGAGCTAGTGCGCGAGCACTTCGGTGGCTGGGGTTCGGTTCTAGGGGCTGGGCTGTGGTCCAGCCTCCTCAGTGCAGATGGAAGGGACCCGGAGGGACTTTTGCTGGTAGTCACGGATCCCAAACCCAATGTCTTTTAGCCAGTTGCTGGGGACAGTAACTATTCCTGCCTCCTCAGAAATCCGCCTATCCTGCTTCAGTCTGAGGGCCCAAGTTTCCGGAGTCCTTTTGCTTGCTAATCTGGAAAGTCAGTGTGCAGGAGAAGCTGCTTGGGAACCTGTGTAAATTCAAAGACCCAGGTCCCCCTGCCGGAGGTTCTCATGTGGGTGTGTGTGGTGATGCCCAGGAAGCTGCATCTTCCCTTCCATTCTCCACCACGCTCCACTCCAGCCCTGTGATAAAACAATAACAACATTCGTGGCGACCTGCTGTCTTGAAAATGGGTGCTCAGTCTCAAGAGAATCTGAGCAGAAAATGTGGATAGAACAGTCTGAGGCTGTGCGTATCCCACCGTATACACACGCAGACGTACCCACTGCGCGTGTGCGGTTTACTGTCGGTGGGCCATTGACACTATGACAGGCATTTAGAACCTTACTAGATCTAATGTGGAAACCGATCATTTGAGCACATAATTTGGAAGCAGAAAGAACAGGAAATCGAACCAGATTTTTTAAACGTTCATAGCATGATTGTGTAGTTCTTCGGTTTTTGTATCTAATTCCGGTTTCTTCCCTCGTTTTAAGAGTATGTGACTTTAGCGCCTCCCCGCCCCCCCCCCCCCCGCCCCCCCCCTTTTGTTTATCTATACAGGTGGAAAAACACGTCAGTGGCTATGGTTGTATAAATTGCCAGTGAACAGTAGGCATTTTATCCAGTTCCTTGATTGTAGGAAGGAGGATTGAGATGAGGCTACCAGGGCTGTGTTAATGCCATACTCGTTGGTGACTTGATGGATATTGAGAGTCCTATTCACTTAGCTGCCTGCCCTGTGAACCATTCTTCCTGAAGGATCTCTGTGAAGGTTTCCCTGGGTCTTGTCCTGCCATTTTCGAAACACTGTTTCATACTGATAATGGCCTGTAATCTGAGAAACAGCCTGGGCTGGTTAATCCTGAAGCCAGGCTGCAGCTCCACGCCTGCAACCCAAAGCCATCCTGTGCAAACATCTTCACCCCCAGGGTCAGCCCTACAACTAGCTGGGTTGTGGGGTACGGAGGTGCTTGTCTGTCCACTGCTTGGAACTTTGACCCTTTTCTTACATCATGATCTCTATGAACTGGCAAAAGTATTCTCTGTGGGGAGCTGTATGTCAGTTTGATAGTAATAATTTACAGAATCTGACAGTCTGACTGAAAACAGTATTTTCCGAGTTTACCCTAAGGAGGCCCTGCCAGAGAATCAGGTTCAATCCTTCCTCTCATGCCTGCCTCCACCCCCTACTTGGCGATCAGACTGAATGTCACCCCAGCACTTTGCCCTGTTGGAAATTCAGTTCTGCCATGAGGTTAAAGAGAAATCGTGGCCTTATGAGTTCAAATGGTTTAAGTGGCTGTATTATCATCTCTTCTAGCTGTGTGACAGTAGACAAGTTCCTCAACCTCTCTGGGTTTCTGGCCTTGCAGCATTTGTATTTGAATCAATGACTGTGAAAGGCCTGGAACAGAAGAAATATAAACAACTAACAAGTGCAATTAATGGTATAAATAGTGAGCATATAAATAAAAGCGTAGTCTAGAAAAGAAGTTGTCAAACTTCATGTAACAGAGCCCTGGCAGAAGCTGATACTGTTACCCACAGTATTTTGATAAGAAGCAGGGTACAAGTGGTAAGGACTTTCAGAGTGAGCCTGTATCTTACTAAGCAATCCCCACTTCCGTCTTGAAGCAAGGTGCTGAAGCCAAGATTCCGGGTTGGATGCTTGGCTGCTCATCCTGGGCTGGATTAGCTAATCCTGTGATCAGCAAGTTAGCTTTCCCCCAACTTCCAGCCTTTCTGTGGTAATGTTAGGGTAGGTGCATCGTGTACCTCAGAAAGGAAAGACGGGTCAAGTACTAACAGAGTGCAGACACATGGTAAGAAGGACTAAATTCGGTTTACCTACTTTCCCCAAGCTGTTATGCCCCCTCTTGGTACCAGATAGAAAAATCGCAGGTTGGAGCTAAGGACACATGAGATGGGAAGGTACACTTTGAGGGACTCTTAAGCCTTTTGTTCTCTAAGAAATTAACTCAGTCTTGCTGGTCTGTGTACAGTTGCCTCTTTCCCACTCAGATTGTGGTGTAGTGCAGGCTGGGCTCACAGATTTAAAAGGCTGGCAGTGACTTGAATTCAAAATTTGAGCCCTGCTGAAGTAACAGGAGAAAAGATATGCTGGCATTGGTAGGCTGAACTTGATGAGCTGCACCTACAACCCAGGGTCTCCACCACCCCCACCTTCACTCAAGAGGCTACACATACACACACACACACACACACACACACACACACACACACACACACACGGTAAGCACTGAGCTATACCTGCCCATCGACTGCTAGCCTTAAGCTTCAGGAGGACATGCCTTTAGTGTCCTGCAAGGTGTGACTTTGGAAGCAGCTACAGAGCTGTGGCCCAGAGATAGAGACCTCAGGATTGTCCTAGTCACAGGTGTTGGTAAAACTCAATACCATCTCATAAACACGCCTGCTTCAGACACCATGATTGGAAGACAGGTTGTTGGGGGAATGGGAGGGACGGGTGGGAAAGAAACTCTGATGGCCAAAGAGAACTGGGTAGATGGTTCTTTAAGTTTTCTGAGGGTTTCTGTCTTCATTCCTACCTGAGAGTTGGAGAAATCCAGTACTGAATGTGGTTCCAGAAGTAAGCAAGCATTAGGCCATCAAGAGCCTGGGCTACAGGCCTGTTCCTCTCCACTTGAACTTAGCTGTTTGCACAAGGAACTGACCACAGTCAAAGAGACCTCCTGACAAGCTGGAGCCAATGCTTTGGGCCTGAAATGGCTCCAAATGATGTATCATGTATTCCTGTAGAAATAACCTAGCTCTCAGTCACTCTATGATTAAACATGAACCTTTCCTTATTTTTGAAATTAATGATTTATTAATATTTAACAACTTTGTTTGCAAATAATTCTCTGTCTCCTCCCCAGCCTTGGAGAGTGGAAGCAGGTCCTTGGCAGGATGGGCCAGTGTGATGCATGTACCTCTGGTGTGGCAGCACACTGGATGCCTATGATGAAGCAGAAGGGACCATTTCCACTGACTGCAGACCCCCACACCATCCAGTCCCTACCCTTGTCCTCCTGTCCTCTCACTCTGCCTGGCTGAACACAGGCTTATGAGCATGCCACATGGTCTCAGACCTATCAATTCTGTCCTGCAATGTTCTTATTTAGCTTTTTACCCTTCTTTGACATTTCTTCACAAAAGACGCTTTTCTCTCTTCTCAGATACCTCTACCCAACCTGACATTTCTTGTTCTCTCCACCAAAGTCACTTACTTCCAAGACTTTGCAAATCCTTCCCTGCCACAGAGTTTCTAGTAAGATGAACTCTAGCCACCTGATGTCCCTAAACTCCTGTTAGTCGGTGATAATTTAGAGAGAACTCTGGAATGGGAAACCAAAACTTAGCTCCAGCCAGGTGCAGGAAGAAGTTAGGTTTGTTGTTTTGTTGTTACTGAAGAGACTGAAGGAAAGATGCTTTTGTGAACCAGTGCTCCGGGGAGAGACTGATGCCCAGGGCTCTAGCAGCAACACCAGTCCCGAAAGCCACTGTCTCTGGGCACTGAGGAAAATGGGGAAGGGTTTCCATGGTACAAAATACCTGCATAAATACCGCAAAATGGCTTTGACAAGCATGTTCTTGGGACTCCAGGGAAGGGAGCCCCTAAAAGAGCTCTAGTGCATAGAGAGCAGTAAAAGGAGACGGCATTTCTGTGCTTTACTGCTAACATGAGCCCAGGAACTACTCCTCGGGGGTGGCTTTATTTAATAAAACACGACGCACAGGAAGGAAATTTTATCTGGCCCAGGTGCTTCCAGCATAATCCTGCCTCCCCAAGGGGTGGGTCTTTGTTTTCTCTCCTGCTGGGCTGGGAGCGTGCGAACATGTGCTGAATGAAGTGAGTCTTTGTTAGTGGAGTTGTGTTTATTGTATCTGTCTTGAATCTAAGATGCTTAAAGTCATCCTAGCAATAAAACTCAATTCTTTGGAGGAATAGGATGTTAACAAAAACAAATTGATGTCGTTGGCTGTTGTTTAATGGCTTTATCATTGCTCCTCTGGTGTTTGTGTAGATGAGCTTTCTTTAGGCTTTCTTATTTCCCAATTTTGCCATCTAATTTTAAGAAATTATATGCTAATGTTAGATGTACCAATATTCAACACCCACACCCACATTCTTTATTAATTTTGTTGCTATTGTTTAAGACAGGTTTTCCCTATCTATTTCAGGCTGACTTTGAACTTGTGACAACCCTGCCCCCTCTACCTCCCAAGTGCTGGGATTTCACCTGGGCCATCATGTCCAGCTTGCACTCTTTATTACTTGAACTTAGCGAATCAGATAAAGTCAACACAAGGAACAAAACCCTTGTTTTTCAAAAGTGCCACATTTTGCTAATTATTTTGACCAAGGTCAGAGATGGGGTGAGGTATGCAGAAGAAAAAGGAAGTCAGTGGTGACTTAAGTTTACTGCCAATCCACAAGAAGAGAGATTCCTCTTAACATCTGTCCTGGCATGCCCCTCACATCCCTCGTGTGGCTGCCCTCTGTCAAGGAAGTGGCCAGGAAGACCGTAAGGCCAAGAACTGAAGCAGAGGCCATGGATGAATGCTGCTTACTGACTTGCTCAGCCTGAGTACATACAACCCAGGACCACCTGCCCAAGAGCGACACCACCCACAGTGGTCTGGGCCCTCCCACATCAGTCATGAATATTTAAAAATTCCCCCATAGACTTGCCTCTGGGCCAATCTAATGGAGGCACTTTCTCAATCAAAGTTCCTTGTGGCTTGTGTCAAGTTAATACACACACACACACACACACACACACACACACACACACACACACACACGCAAATCTAACCAGGGCAGAAGGCAAGCCCCTGGGTGCTGTAGTGGGTCAGAACAGGAAGACACTGTTCAGATTTGCACTCTGTTATAAGGACACAACCTTGATTGGAAAACTGAGGCACGGATCAAAGCAGTACAGCATGCCCCGAGTTGGGTACCAATGCTAAGTCGTGCACAACAACTGATACTTCGGTATATTAAATATGACAGTTTGACACGACAAATAAGTCTCCCTCTTGGGACTTCTTTCTCTTCCAGCACTTCAGTGACTTCTGCCAAGGTGGCTGTGAATGGCGTTCACCTGCATTACCAGCGAACAGGAGAAGGGGAGCATGCAGTGCTCCTGCTTCCTGGGATGTTGGGTACGTGTGGATTTTAATGGATTGTTTCTGCAGGCCGTAGATTCTCCGTGATGCATCATGATGCATCGTGATGCCAAGCATCGATTGTTTATGTTAGTGCTTGCTAAAAACTTTTAAGGAATACTTGCCTCACTCAAAGTTGAGTGATTTGGAAAAGTAAATAACTTTCTACTGTATTACTTTTTTATTCTTCCCACATGTAAACACACTGTGAAAATGGTTTCCTACTATTTGGGAGGGTTGCAGGAGTCAAGGAAACAGGGGTCCAAAGAAAGAGTAGATGATGGAGATAATAAGCTTATGACCAGCTATACCCATTAGTTTACCTCATACCCGGGTGTGGTGGTATTGTATTGCCCAAAATATTGTGTACGCTAATAAACTTATCTGGGGTCAGAGAACAGGATAGCCACAATATTAAAGGTTAGGCAGTGGTAGCACATGCCTTTAATCCTAGCATTCCAGAGGCAGAAATCCATGTGTTCAAGGATACACCCAAGCATGGTGACCAACGCCTTTAATCCCAGAAAGCAAGCCTTCAATCCCAGGGAGTGGTGGTAGAAAGCAGAAAGGTATATAAGGCTTGAGGACCAGAAACTAGAGGCATTTGCCCTGGAGAGGCATTTGGCCTGGAGAAGCATTTGGGCTGGTTAAGCATTCAGGCTTCTAGCAGCAGTTCAGCTGAGAGTCATTTGGATATGAGGACATAGAGGCTTCCAGTCTGAGGAAGCAAGACCAGCTGAGGATCCGGCAAGGTGTGGCTTGTTCTGTGACTCTGACCTTCCAGTGTTCACCCCAATACCCGGCTCAGGTTTGATTTTAATAATAAGACTCTCTAAGATTCATGCTACACCCGGGGTTAGGTATTTGTGTAATCTCAGTATGTACTTATTACGACTTGCTTCTTTCTCCTCAAGGTCACGTGCTAACATTTTCAGCTACTTTTGGTCCTCCTGGCCAGTCCTTGGCTGATACAGTCCCACTGTAGCAACCGAGAGTCTTGGGACAGACACTTAGTGCCCTTTTCTTAAGCTTCTGTGTTCAAGGAGATATTTACTCCAATAGCTGATATCCAGTTAAACCATCAGCAAAAACAATTTACCACGTTATATGTTATTATTATTTCAACACTGCAGTCATTAACTACACAAAGCACCCACCCTAGTATAATTTTTCATTTCTGTAAAATATTAGCATGATTCCAAAGCCTTAAAACGGAACAGTGGGATTCTCTCTCCTACCCTGTCCCCCAGTACCCATTGGTCACTCAGATCATCATGTACTGATAATCATGTATATTCTCAAAACATTTGCTGAAGATTTTAGTACTCTTGGTCCTAGTCTTCAAATGTATATGTTTCCTCGTTTGTGAAACTATTATTTTGTCTGCCCCCCTTTAATCCTCCCTAATTCCTGCCCCTCCTTCAGGATAGTTCCTTCTATATCAGGGACATACAAGAAGCTCCTGTGAGGGAGCCGTAGACAAGGGCTGAAAATCCACCCGTCTGCTTTTGAACTCAGCTGTGTGTTTCCTGTCTATTTGTGGCCTGAGTACTTGGGTGCTTAGAAAAAAAAAAAAAAACTGCACAGTAAATACACCTGCCACTGGATGGAGCTCCTACCAAGTGATCTTCCACACACATAGTGGGTGTGAGCATACCACACTTCAAGTGGCTGGACGGTGACCTGGGGCTTGCCAGTCAGGGCCACCACAGGCTCTTGGCATAAATTCCTTTATGCTGGTTTGATAAAATATAATTTGATTTCTTAAACACACACATTTTAGTGTTTTAATTTACTTTTCTCTGTTTTGGTTGTAACTAAAAAATAAACTCTTAAGAGTCATTCTTATTAGCTTAAAGGCAGATAAATATCTGGAATATGAGACTTCTACCTGGATGCCACTGGGCTCTCCATCATTTCTAAGTCATCTTTCTTTAGAGAAAAGAGAGAGAGGAAACCCAGAAACTATCAAATGAAAGTTCATTTCCGTATAGTTTAGTTAAATCTTTCAATGGGTGGGTAGGAAAGAACTAACAGAAAGGCTGTCAAAAGTGCCACAAAAATACTGGTCCTGAGCCTCGCTTCCTCAAAATCACCACTAGGGGGAGACCAGAGGCAGGGCCTAACTCGATCAGGAATGGAAATCCGCCTCTGGGTGCAGGAGGCCCTTGCAAGACAACTTTTCCTGGCTAACTGAGAAACAAAAACCGTGTTTTGAGATTGGTACTGCTTCCGTTTCGCTCTGGTGTGTTGACTAGACTGAGAACATTCAGAATGTAACCCCGTGGCTGTTTTTAGGAAGTGGAAGCACGGACTTTGCACCACAGCTTCAGAGCCTAAATAAGAAGCGCTTCACGGTGGTGGCCTGGGACCCTCGAGGATATGGACAGTCCAGGCCCCCAGATCGAGACTTCCCACGGGACTTTTTTGAAAGGGATGCAAAGGATGCTATTGACTTGATGAAGGTGAGACCCAGAGAAGTGCTGGAGTGGGGGAGGGTGACTGGACCCACCTTCGTTTATTCTAATCCCTGCTGTTCCTTCTTTCTACAAAGGTAATACCTAATGTAAGTCTTATGTAAGGAAGATCTAAAGGGCCAAGTAGAAACAGAGCCCAGCTGTCTAATGAGGGTGCCGAGACACCAGGCTCTGCCTTTCTGGCTAGTCTCATGGCATACATCAGGTTTTAGTTTTGCTTTGTGTCACTTCATTTTTTATTGTATAGTCTAAGCAGGCCATGAGATCCTTCTGCTTGAGACTCTGGCATGCTAGGATTGCAGGACTACAACACTACACACAGCAAAATACAGTTTTACATTGATGTAACTGGAGTCTGAAGACAGAGGCCCAACTCCACGGCTTCCAGTGCACCAGGCGTAGGCACTCATCCTGAAGAAAGCAGCAAGAGGTGGTGGTGAAGAGGCAGGAATGCATTTTGAACAAAACTGCCCTTTGGAGGAGGTGGAAAGTCTTTCAGCTCATCTTCCGGGTACTGACGTGAGCTTTAGGTTTATGGAGAGCAAGAACTGGAGAGAAGGCAAGAAGTCTGCATAACTAAACGGTCTTGGTCAAGGTGTGGTCCGATGTCATCTCAGTCCAGTGTCTGCAAGGTGGCCTGAAGAAGTCATGACTGCGCATGAGTGTCATCTCACGGGGTGATCTGTCTGTAAGGCTCTGCCGTTCCTGAAATCCAAGCTGACTTCAGGTTTAGGACAATGTGGGTCTGTAACAGGACACTATAAAAGGCAACAGTAAGATGTCACCACTGCTCTTATGTTTATGCCTTCAGCCTTGAAAGTGGTTGTTTTAGTTAGGGTCACCAGTGCTGTGATGAAACACCATGACCAAAGCAATGTAGGAAGGAAAGGGTTAATTCAGCTCATGCTTCCACATCACAGTTCATCATCAAAGGAAGTCAGGACAGGAACTCAAGGAAGGGAGGAACGTGGAAGCAGGAGCTGAAGCAGAGGCCATGGAGGAATGCTGCTTACTGGCTTGCTCCTCATGGCTTGCTCCCCCTACTTTCTTATAGAAACCATCTGCTTTCTTAGAGACCGCCAGCCCAGGGTTCGTCCCACCCACAATGGGCTGGGCCCTCCCCATCAATCACTAATTAAGAAAATGCTCTATAGGTTTGCCTACAGCCTGATCTTATGGAGGCATTTTCTTAATTGAAGCTCCCTTCTCTCTAATGACTCTGGCTTTGTATCAAGTTGACATCAAACTGCCCAGTACAGGGGTTAAGACTGCTTATGTTGGTTGTGTACCACCAGCCTTTAGACAGATGCTCCTTGAGTGCTTAACATGCCTTCATGCAGAGTTGAGCAGGAATCCAACCCAAAGCTAAAGAAGATACAAAATGAAGATGGAGAAGTCCAGCTTTTATCCAATTACCTTGTAGGTCCAGGTGAGGAGTCAGTGCTTTTAAGCAAACACAGTATTTTATTTGGTTATTTTGATTTTATTTTTGAGGCAGGATCTTGCTGTGTATCCCTGGTCTAGCCTCAAACTCGCTGTGTAGCAGGGTAGCCTCTACCTCCTGAGTGCTGGGATTACAGGTGTGTGATACCGTGGCATCATACCATACCTTACAGTCTTCCAGTTTGCTGCTTTTGACGATGTGTCAAGGAGATGTTGCTTCCTCCCCGATGAATGTACATCTGCTGCCACTGCCCCTCTCCACGGTCTCATTCTCCGTGGTTTCAGTTACCCGTGGTCAGTTGTGGCCCGGAAATATTAAGTGGAAAATTCCAGAAATAATTCATAATTTGTAATGTTTTATAATTTAAATTAAGTTTATTTTTAGCTCATACATTAAAACATAAAAATTGTACATGCTAGGGGGTTAAATAAGGTTCTAGTGCATGTCTATGCTGCATAATGCTCAAATCAGGTTAAACATGTCCGCCACATCAACTGTTGTTGCTCAGTTGCTTTCTACCTTGTTTTCTGAAACAAGATCATTCATTGGCCTGAAGGTCACCAAGTAGGTTAGGCTGGCTGGCCAACAAGCCCCAGGGATTCTCCTGTCTCCACCTCAGAGCTGGGATTTCAGCATGCGCCACTGTGTCTGGCTCTTGGGGGTCTTGGGAGAGAACTCCGATCCTCATGCTTGGGCTGCAAACACTTTGCCAGCAGAACTATCTCCCCCAGTCCCCAACATTTATCATTTCCTCATGAGAAAAACTTCCAAAATATTTCCTCTGTCTTTCTGAAATGCAAGTTCATTAATGTTATCTGTAGCACCCTGTTGTGAGTTTTAAATCCCATGCCACTCTGAGTGGTACAGTGAAGTGTGGTGCTACCCAACCATCCTGTCTCCATCCTGCCCAAACTGTAAGACATCGTCTCTTCAGCACATCCACTCTATACTGCACGTACGTGTGTAGCTTTTGGTACCATCATGTTACAAGGCATCCGTGGTAAGGTAGGGTCTTGGAATGTAACCCCAGCAGGTACAAGAGAGCTGCTGTATTTCACTGGATTCATGCACTTATTCCATGCATCATCCAGTGGTAAATGATTAACTTAATTTTAAGCTACTTTGCTAGAAGTTGCTCAAGGACATTTGTCACTTTTGTGATTATGAGCAGTGTTGTGTATATCCTGGGTCTGTCTCCTGGTAAATGAATCCAGGAGGTAGTGTGCTAGGCTATAGAGAATGTATCCTCATTCTGTATATTAATGATTATCCAGAGTATGTGCACACACATGCAATCCCACAAGCAATTATCCTGACTGACATGTTGGTTCCTTACCTTTAATCTTTTCAGATACTCTGTTTTACTTGTAGAAGCCCCTTCCATATGCTTCGTCAGCTTTCCCTACTGAGCACATTTTCAGGGGCCTGATGGCTTCACCCAAGGACGGACACAGCTTTGCCACAACTCCATGCTCCCTCTCGTCTCTAGCCAGCTCCTCCCACAGTTGCAGCTATGGCTTCACTAGACACCCTGCTGCATTTTATCTTGCGCTCCTCTCCAATCTACAGAATTGCCTCTGAGCCTTGCTCAGGTGTATGCACACATAGTGCTTGCCCTACCCAAAGACGGCGGATTTCTGCTGATTCTGTACTTTGACATTTTATTCGACCCAAAGATATGCTTCCTGCATAGGTCAAAATAATACTGTATACTCAAGTTTTTATGACAATTACATTGTGGCAAAGCTAATTGACACCAGGTCTCCAAGCAGCAGACTTGTAGAACTCAGATCGCCACCACCCAGGTTCTTTAAAGAGTGTGGAGTGGTAACTGTGTCGTGTGTCCTGCTGTGCTGGCCACAGGTGAACGCTGACTATGCCAAGCCTTCTGCTGTGTTGCCCACAGGTGCTGCAGTTCAAGCAGGTCTCCCTCCTGGGCTGGAGTGATGGGGGCATAACTGCACTCATTGCTGCTGCAAAGTACCCATCTTACGTCCGCAAGATGGTGATCTGGGGAGCGAACGCCTACGTCACTGAGGAAGACGTCAGGATTTACCAGGGTAAGTTCTGCCAGTCATAGACGTTGTCATGACGATCCTCCTTGCCCCCTCCTCATCTCTCGTTTTGATATGTGTCGGCTGACAAGTCATATCTCATCCACTTACAATTCTCAGCTCTAAGGTCAAAAGAAGAATGAGTTTTCAGGAAAGCCATATAATTTAAGCAACCTAGAAATGGATAGCTTTCTATTTCCAGAAGTGAAACTTGGATGACTCAGGCCAAGGCTCTGGGAAGGCAGTGTTTACGTTCACTACCACGAGTAGAGAGCTTGAAGAAAGGAGGGGGCCCTGTGAAGTGTTACTCAACCTCCTTTAAAATAATGTGAAAGCCAGTTGCAGTGACGCATGCCTGAAACGTCAGCTGCTTGGGAGGTTAAGGCTGGAGAACTCTGAGTTTGAAGCTAGCCTGGTCTATAGAGCAAGTTTTAGGACAGGCTCCAAAGCTACACAGAGAAACCTTGTCTCAGAAAAAAAAACTGAATGAATGAATACATGAATATAATGAATATTAAAGGAAGCACTGGGCTGAACAATTAACCTGCATTTTCGTTACAATCATCTGTGCGTTTTCTTGTCCGAAGTCTCCTTTAAGTCTTTCCTTGAGATTTTTAGGGGCACAAGAGTGGTGCCGGTGACCTTCAGCTTGGGGTTCAACTCTGGTCTGCCACTTGCTTTTTTTTTTTTTTTTTTTTTTTAAGATTTATTTATTATGTATACGGTGTTCTGCCTGCATACCAGAAGAGGGAGTCAGATCTCATTACAGATGGTTGTGAGCCACCATGTGGTTGCTGGGAATTGAACTCAGGACCTCTGCAAGAACAGCCAGTGCTCTTAACCTCTGAGTCATCTCTCCAGCCCCGCCACTTGCTTTTGTAAAGCTGAAGCACCCATGAGAAGTTAGTTCATGAACTAGAGACCAAACCGGGGCATCTGATCCTAACTCTCCCTCATTTTTCATCTTCCAGCGCTGCTCTCTGGCCTGCACCCATAGCCAGAGCATCTGGAAGGGTTGCAGTGACTAGGCACTCAGCCCTGGCATGGTTTAGCCTCTAGCAAGCTTTCTGAATTGGGAGGATCAAGCTCTCAGAAGGAAAGAGAGGTACCCCAGGGATTAAGTGGGGGAGGGGGCACTGGGGCAAAAGAGAAGCTGCCTGGGTTTCCCACCACTTCTACCTGCCACCTGGGCCCATCACAAACCTCCCTTTCTCACCGGAAGCCTTTTGTGTCTTTACTAAACCGCAGATGGCCTAACAGGATCAGTTTACTCCCAGTGGGGCCAGCATTTTCTCGCCACAGCTGTGTCCATAGTATGTCTTTGGTGGGCCTTTCGGCCTTCAGAGCCTGAAATATTTATTCTCTATCCCTGGAAGAAGTTGGCAGAGCCCTGCACATGCTAAGTCTCCTCCAGGTGCTCTGTGAGCTACTTAGAGGCCACATCCTGTTCTAGAATCTTAGTTCTCTGCGAGCTTCCCGTTTCTCCAGCAATTCGAAATTCTTAAGTGACAGATGACAGAGAAACCAATCCTAGTCTGACCTCCTCTTGTCCTCACCATCCTCCCATGTGGCTCAGAGTCTGCCTTGGGCAGGGTGGGCTGTTCCACTGTCACATCCACGAGGTCCTGCTGCCTCCGGCACCAGATGCCTTCACTTCTGGTAAATCCTTGACTTCCCTTACTGGGCCCTTCCTCTCTGCTTGAACAGGTACACATGATTCTTCCTCCAAAATACTGCCCCCTTTCCCTGTCGTTCCTCCTCACCATGCTGTATCCTGCCTCACAGCTTTATTAAAATAGGCGTCTGTGTTCTCACGCCTTTGGTGGCTGTGTGGTCCGTCTGGTCCTCCCCGCTGGGTGGCTCTCACCATAGCAAGTACGATATTATCAAAGACGGTGGATACTTTTGACTTGTCCGTAGCACTCCCTGACCGTGTCTAGACATTTGAGTCACGTGCTGAGTGTGTGTGGTCTGTAGAAATACCTCCCCCCATACACACTGGTTATCTGTGTCACCTTTGTTTGCCTGGCGGCCAGTCACTGATCTTTTCAAAGCAGCAGCTTCTAGTGCCGACTTGGTTTTGTTTTCTGCTTCCATTATTTCTGTCTCCTTCTGCTTGCCTTGGATTCTGATTTGCTTTATGTCCTCCAATCTCAAAGTAAAAATCTTGAGTATGGATTTGAGATGTTTATTCTTTTCGTTAAATATATCATTTAACGCTGTAAATTTTCCTCTAGAGTGGCTAGATCTAACAACCCGTATATATAAAGGGAATTTATTAGATTGATTTACAGAATGCAGTCCAGGTACCCCAACAAGGGCTGTCTGACACTGGAGCAACTGAGAATCCAGTAGTGTCTCTGTCAGGAGGCTGGACATCTCAGCAGTCCTGTTCTGAAGGTCTGGAGGATTCTTAGACAGCTGCTGGTCTTCTGTCTACATTGGGATCCTGAAGAGGGTGGTTTGAATATTGGTGAAGTTAGGATTTGTAGGAATCCTACAAATAGTTAGGATTCCTATTGCTGTGATGAAACACCATGACCAAAAGCAGCTAGGGAAGGAGAGGGTTTGTTTCACCTTACAACTCTCCAGTCACTCCATCACTGAGGGAAGTAGGAGAAAGAACTCGGGGCAGAACCCTAGACGCAGGAACTAAAGCAGAGGCCATGGAGGAGTGATGCTTACTGGCTTGCTCCTTCCTCTCTGTTTGCTCAGTCTGCTTTGTTAGAGCACCCCACCATCAGCCCAGGGATGGCTCCACCCACAAGGAGCTAGGCCCTCCCACATCAATCACCAATCAAGAAAGTACACCACAGGCCTGCCCACAGGCCAATTGGGTGAGAGCGTTTTCTCAAATGAGGTTCCCTCCTCCCAAATGACTCTAGCTTGTGTGACGTTGACTAGACAGCACACCTGACAACATGATAGATAGACTTGCCAGCGAGAGTGAAAGCAAGCAGGTAAAAAGGAACTTCCTTCTTCCATGTCCTTTTATGTAGGCTGACACCAGAAGGTGTGCTCTGGATATAGGGTGGGTCTTCCTGCTTCAAATAATCGGATTAAGAAAATCTCTCACGGAGTGCCCGGCAGCTTGGGTTTTAGTTGGTTCCAGATGCTGTCAGGCTGACAGCCAAAAGTAGCCATCACAGCTACAAATTTTACCGTGTTGCATTTTCACTCATCACAAGATATTTCAAAACATCTTTTCTTATTTTTTTTCAGACTATGCCTTTCACTTGTGGATACTTAGAAATGGAATGTTTAATATCTAAATATTTAGGGTTTCCTAGATATCTTTCTGCTATTAGTATTTAATTTGCCTAGATTTGGGAAACATAATTTATACGGTTTCAGTTCTTTTAAATTCAGAACACGGACTATCTTCTTCTAAAACTGAACACCACCCCCATCTCTACTCACTGTCTTTCCTCTATCATTCAGCTAACAGCCCACAGAGCTCAGTCCTCCTCTGCCCTCTACACCTCACAGTGATTTTGTTCGGTTGATGCCACACAGTGACTCCTGAGTTTTATATTCTTCCCCCCCCCCCCCCCCCCCCCCCCCCACCCCCGTTCCCTTCACTCTCCTAGTTCAGAACCTTGGGCTCATGGGATATTCTCTTCTTCATAGCAGAAAATCCTTTGTAAGGCAATTCTCCCACTTAAAAAAACAAACCTCTAGTGACTTCAAACTCAGCTTGGCTGGCCCCTGCCAGTCTGGCGGCACTCAGCCTCCTAACTCCACTGTTCCCTATCTTCCTGTGGACTTCCTGCATTGAAAAACTGCCTTGGGGATGCACCTTGCCCTCTCCCAGCCACATCCTTCTCAGTCATCACCCCAATACCCAGCTCCCAGGGTGTCTGAGAAGATGCCCGGAGCCCTTAAGCCTGGTGGACCTGTAATGGGATGCACATCCCACACCATGGTACTTTGCCCTGGGCACTGTCAACTTCTTATTCCTTTGCCTTAGTGACTGTAGAATAAGTTTCCCATCACAGTGGTTCTGACTTTCCCTGCTTTCCAAAACAAAATAAAAGCTCTCTCAATGCCACAATACTCCTCACTGTCCAGGATGTCTCTGTTTCCTTCCTTAACCACCATTGCCACTTCCTCATCCTGGAAGGTGGCCTCTGACCCACCTGTCCAGTGGAGACAGTGCCTTTCATGTGACCAAACCCTCAGGACACTTGACTGTTCTGTGTTCTTTTTTAATTCCCCCTCCCCCATAGCCATTGAATGCAGTCCCCTGCTGTGTGTGTGTGCTACAGCTCACACCTTCTTCCTCTGGTTGGCTTTCTGGCCACTGTGATGTCATGGTCCTGGCATCTGTCTCTGCTTGGTCTCTGACTTTGATATGTGGGACAGTGTCATTGAGGTCCTCAAGTGCCATCCTTGCTTTCTGTTCTGATCCTCTTCTTTTCCTGTGTGTGTGTGTGTGTGTGTGTGTGTGTGTGTGTGTGTGTGTGTATACACATGTACGTGTGTGGGTGCTTACATGCACACATGCATGTGTCAGGATGTGGGTGCACGTATAAGTGCCCACACATGTGGAGGCTAGAGGTCTACTTTGGGGTTGTTTGTTTTCTGAGAGAGGATCTCTCACTGAACCTGGAGCTCACTGCTGAGGCGAGGCTGGCTGGCCCGGGAGCTCCAGGGAGTTGCCTGAATCTGGCTTTCCCAGCACCTGGGTTACAAGTGTGCACCACTGCCTTTAGACTTTATGTGGTTTCTAGAATCAAACTCAGATCCTCACGCTTGTGTGATGAGCACTGTTCTGACTGAACTGCCCCACTACCCTCCTCTACCCACCCTCTTAAAGCCAGCATCTCAGTGTGTTGCCCACACTGGCCTCAAACCCTTAGGCTCGAGCAGCCCTCCTTCCTCAGCCTCCTGGGTAACTTAAATGACAGGCACACTCCGCCATGCTTGGCTCTCTTCTCACTCCGTGCCCTTCTCTGCCTTCTCCTAGCTTCCAGGCCCCCACATACTGGACTCTTCATTTTGTTTCATTGGTCTCTTCATATCTGGTTGCCATGCAGATACCTCGCCATGTCTAAAAACTGGACTCAGTCTTTCCTCTTGACCTGTTCCTCTTGCTAAATGTCTTACCCTGGTAAATGATGCACCCGGGAGCATAGGACACACTGGTTCAGACCGGAACACAGCCTATTACCTTGGCTCTGCTTCTGTAGCTTCACTCAGCTGTGTTCTCAAGTCTTGAACGGAAAATTCCAGAGTAATCGATCCTTCAGTTTTAGACTGTATACCACTGTGAGAAGAACGCTGAAATATTCTGTCATACCCAGTGCTGCTGTACGTCACCCAGATCACAAACCACCCCTCTGTCCAGTGTGTCTGCTGCACTCTGCATGCTGCCTGCCTGTTAGTCCTCAGAAACCATCTCGGTCAACAGATCCACTGTCAACTTGTTGTCGTTCCTGCGTTCCGTGAACACTTGTTTCACTTAAAACACTTCATACAAGGACGAGCGATGCTGGCAGTCCTGTCACAGTGTATTCTAGCTGTTCTGGCTTACGTTAGTTATTACTAATCTCTTTTACTGGGCCTGCTTAGCAATAAGTGTCATCAGAGGAGAACACAGTATTTGTAAAGTTCAGTGCTCTGTGGTTTCAAGAAACCAGGTGTCCTGGCTGGGTTTCTTGTGGGTAAGGGCAGCCGTTGTGCCTTGGATGCTGTCTGCAAGCCCTTGATTATAAGGCTCTTGAAGGCAAAGGCTGTATCTCATCTGTCTTACTTTTCTGACACCATGACCAAGGCAACTTCTAAAACGAAGCGTTTAACTTGGAACTCACGGTTCCAGAGGGTTAGTGTTCATAACCATCATGGTGAGGAACAGTAGATGAGCGGTAGATGAGGGCTCACATCTGGTCCAGAAGAAGGAGGCAGAGAAAGTGAACTAGGGATGGGATGCACTTTTGAAACCCCAAAGCCCACCCCCAGTGACACACCTCCTCATCTTTCCTAAACAGTTCTACTAATTGGAGGCCATGTATTCAAATATATAAGCTTTTAGGTGCCATTCTCATTCAAACCACCACATTATCCAATTTTATATTGGTGGAAATAGGCACTTAGCAGACTTATGCTTACTGAATTAACTCTTAATTAGTAAGTTTTCATTGCGATTCTAGGGTTTAGCATGGATTATATGCTCTAAAGGGAAGTGGGGGGGATATGTCAGTTGCTTTTGGGATCCAAATTCTGTTGTGAATTAACAAACATTTTGATTCAATTGGTTATTCTGGGCACTTGCCTATGAAACATAATTACTAATTTTGGGTAGTGATTATGCTTTGGGACAGAAATGGCTTCCTCTTAAATAAATTATCAGAAGTTAATATATAAATGCAAAGAATCTTTTTGAGTACATGTTACATGCCAGGCACTATTATCAGCAAATTCTGTGTAATTACTTACTCCTTTTTCTACAGCGTTAATATAATTCATATTTTCTGATTAGGGAATTAGCACTGTGAGGTTAAGTAACTTGCCCAGTTTCACACAGCAGTAAATCTAGGAGCCTACATCATCAGTTTGACTTCCACTCCTGTGCTCGCAACATTGCTTGGAAGACCTCTGGCTTCCCCTAGCAGTAACTGGGTTTCCTGCCCTGAGATCTTGTTCTCTTTCCTCTGGGATCCTGAAGGCTTGCTACAGATCCGACATTCCCATAGACACCTTCCATTCCAAAACTCTACATAAATTAATCCATTAAAAGGGCCTCATACTGTTCCACAGCAGCCCCTGTGCTTCAGCAGGAGTACTGCTGGGCACCGGCCAACTGGGTTCTCAGAAGCTCTTGGCCTTCACATCACAAGGAACTTGTTTTTCCTAATTGATTTTTAAAGCTTTTATTATTTTTTTATTTAGTCATTATAATTTAACCCTTCTGTCATAAGTGAGCTATGTTAGCTGTGGGCCTGCTGGAGGCCAGGATTGATTCTGCTGACACCCTTGCTATATTTGTGAGCTTTGTCCCAGCTCACCTGCCTCCCCAGAGCTCTGACCCTCCTTGTGCTTTGGTTACATAGGCTTATGCTCCCAAGCAACAGATTTGTCATCAGGCCACACCAGCATGACTTCTTGCATGCACTGTCGTCCCCGGCTTGTTCTTTCTCTTCATTACACTGCTAAGATTCTCTCATGGTGCTGCTGTGGCTGTGGTGCCCTGGTTCCCACTGCTGGATTGTATTCACAGGTACATCGGGCAAGTCTGCCAGTTACTTTGTGCATCCCTTTACCCATGGACGACCTGTTTACCTCCTGTTTCTGGAGACCCTCCTATCATCTCCAGGAAACTGCAGACCGCTGGGTGCAGGGACCACATGATGAGTGACAGCTTGTCACTCTTGTACGGAAACAGTGAAGATGGACTCAGATTGGCCTTGGCTCCCCCTTGCTGCTGGCTGCCTGACTCTGTTGTCAGGGTTTGCTTTCTCTCTTCTGAACTCACTCAAACATATTCACTAGTTACTGTGGCTCTGTTGAAGCACGAGAACTGTGTTTCATGGGTCTGGGGAGAAAGCTCAGCTGGTAAGATACTTGGCACGAAAGCATGAGGCCCTGGCTCCTGGTCCCAGCACCCATATGAAAGGCCGAGTGCAGCGGCACGTGCTTAGTTCAGGAAAAGCAGAGACAGGACCCCTAACCAGCCAGCTTAGCCCCATCTGTGAGCCTGTCTCAAACAAGGCAGACAGTGCCTGAGAGGAATGGTACTTGATGCTGTCCTCTGGTCTTCATATGCACGTGTCCACAGACACACAATTCCTTCACACACACACACACACACACACACACACACACACACACACACACAAGAATTTTTCTTTTTAATTTTATGTGTGTAAGTGTTTTGCATCCAGAGGCATCGTATTCCCTGGAACTGGAATTACAGATGTGTGTAAGCTGCTATGAGGGTGCTGGGAATAGAACCTGGGACCTCTGGAAGAACAACCAGTGCTCTTAACCACTAAGCCATCTCTCCAGGCTCCAGGAAAGAATTTTTTGTAAGTATTTTATGAAAGATGGGCTTGTTCTACTGAAAGATGGCCTTTCACAGGGTGTGGTCTGCCAGGCAGCCCAGAGTGTAAGTATCCACAAGCAGTTTTTAAAGTTATTATTATTATTATTATTATTATTATTATTATTTGGGAGATAGCAGAGGTAGTAGGAATTAAACATAGAGCCTCATACATGCATTTATTTTGCCACTGAACTCCCTCCCCCAGGCTTTCTTCACATCTTATTCTTTCCCTTTCCCGCTCTCCCAGCTCGCCTTTCCATTCTGAAATCCACCCCCTCTTTATTTTTTAACCAACCTCACCATGACCGTCTCTGAAGTCTTTTCCCTGTCTACCAAGCCGCTCAACCCTCCTGGTCTCTACCGTCAAGTCACCCTGGCTTCCCTCTGGGTACTAGGCCAGTCTCCAGAGGCAGAGGCAGGCAGCGTCTTCAGAAGGCAGTAAGGCTGGAAATCACAAGGATTCCTCCACTGGAGTACTTCCATTCACCGAGTGCACCTTGAGAGCATGCCAGGTGCCGAGCACTGTCAGCACCCTACAATTCCATCTGATGTCAGTGTGGGTTGCTGCTGTCACCTGACCTTTCTGGCGTGTCCTGTAGCAACGCCTGTGCTAAAGGCTTTCATAGGCAGCATTTAATATGTTCAGCAGCACCAGGATCTTAACCATTGTGCTTAAGGAAGTACGGGAAAGATCAGGCTGAGTAAATCACATTGGCTGCATTATTTTAAAGGTAGAAGTTATCTATTGTTTTTCCTTCCAATTAATCATTTATGATATAGTTTAGACTTAGTAGTTAGCTCTACACACTTTTTCTTCAACAGAGCTCTTATGTAAATGTGTAAATGCCAAACAGGACCATATGAATAAAGGTTCATGTTGAGGATTTAACAGCTGTCTGTTAATTTTCCTTCGGTCTGTTGCATCATTTGCTTGTTTTTCATGTACCAGAAAAAACTCTTCTAGGTAGCTGGTCCTTTATAGCTGCATCTGTGGGTCAATCAACCCTGGCCAAAAGTATTTGAAAATTAATTACCTCTGCATTGAACATATACAGACTTGTTTGGTCATGATTTCCCTAAACAATATAGTATACTACTTATACAGCATTTGAATTACACGAGTTAAAGTAAAATAATGTAGAGATGCTTGAAGTATTTGGGAGTTCCTGTGTCAGTTCCGTGCACATTCTCTGCAATTTTGCATACTGGGCTGGAGAATCCACAAGTTGAAGTCCACAGGGGTTCCTAAGAACAGCCCCCCCTCTGTGTTTTCTGGGGAGATGCAATGCACGTGTCTACTCACCCCAGAGAGGGATCCATGACAGACCAAAGTACGGATACCACTAAAGTCCAACTTTGTCAACAGTGAGTTTTATTGGGGTTACTTGCAAAGCGCATTAATGACTCAAAGACAGCTGTATCACCAAAGCGCACTCCAGTCTAGGTGACAGCTCACAAAGCTGGGAACCCGGAGTAAACTGCTGGCCCACAGGTGCCTCATCAGGTTGGAGAATGTCCTTTCCAGGTGCCTCAGTTGGTCTCAATCTCTTCTAGGCAGTTCAGCTGCCTCTGCTCCTTCCAGGCAGCTGCTCTGGTCTCAGAGTTGTCTTTGCAGCTTTTCTCCCCTGAGAGTCATCTCTGCAGCTCAGCTTTCTCTAGTCCGAAGAGGACTCTCGGCTTTTATTGCTTGTTCTGGCAGGGAGGGGACTAGTGAATCTGGTCAGTTTCAGGGACCTCCTGAAGTTGTTTTGAGTTGTTTACCTTCCTACTTAAGGAACTTTCTGCAAGACAGAATGTTTCAATATTAGAGAAAATTGTTGTACAACACTCTGGGGACCGAGACATAACTATAATGTCATTCATTCTTCCTCTGGCGACACCAATTAGAGAAGTGTTTTCCTTTTATGTTAACATCTTCAGCAGACACTGTTTAACTCAGGTCTGATTTCATTCAGTCACTAATGAGTTATCATGTTATTCTTGTGGGAAGCCCAGCCTAGAGTTTGATGTGTAGCAAGGCATAAACCAAAAATGCTTGCACTGGGCACACATCCCTAAGGGAAGATGGACGGTCAAGCACAAGGCAGAAGGCCTTCAAAAACAGTGACAAGTGCTGAGTAGAGCAGGAAAGTCACAGAGAGCATGCGGGTGTGTGGGGGAGGGGCGCTCTAACATCTGAGCAGAGACCTAGAGGATGTGAGTGAGCCACAAGGGTACTGGGAAAGGTCTTCCCAGCAGGTGGGACAGTGAGCATGAGGTGACCTGGCTTGGGTTACTTGAAGTAATACCTTAGTCTGATAATACCTTAGCCTGAGACTGGACTCATCCTTGTCCACACCTCTGTTTTCCAGGTATCCGAGATGTTTCTAAATGGAGTGAGAAGACAAGGAAACCTCTGGAAGCCCTATATGGATATGACTACTTTGCCAAAACCTGTGAGAAGTGGGTGGATGGCATAAACCAGTTTAAACATCTGCCAGACGGTAAGTTGCATGGACTAATGGTCCCTTTGCTAATTGCAGGGGGTGCCTGAGTTCCTCCCTTGATTTCCCAGCATTCCTCCATAATGAACAAGCATACCCATTATCCTCACACTGTTAATGTGTGAACAGAGACAGAGGTTTTTGTACAATAAAACAAGCCCTTGTGTAATAAGTGTAAATGCCAGACAGGACCGTGTGACTAAAGGTTCATGTTGAGGCTTTAACAGCTGTCTGTCCATTGTCTTCAGTCCTTCACATGTGTGACAGCACAAATCTGTCCTCCAGAAACCTGTTTCTACTTTCTTTTTTTTTTTTTTTTTTTTTTTTCTCTGTTTCTACTTTCTAATTGAAGAACAGGTCATTAGCAGGAGAGCCACCATACAGACAATTTTTTTCTGTCTGGATGGGCCCACCCTCTTCTTATCTTACTTCTAGGACAAAGCAGGAGGAAGTCTCTGCCATGTTCTTCAGCCCCAGCAGAGCCAGAGAGGGGAAAAGACTGTTCAATTCTCTTTTCTACTTCAGAGCCAAATAATACATAACCTTAGCTGTGGACAAGTACCTCCTTTTGTTTATCTTAAAAACTAATAAGATTCCCAGTAAGAATTAACATCTTTAAGCAGAATTCAAAGTTTATTTTTATATAGCTATGTGTTTAGTCAGATTTCTGGCACTGTGACAAACACCTGAGATAATCAGCTAACTGAGAGGAAAGGTGTATTGTGACTTAGTTCTGGGGGTTCTGGTCTGTAACTAGGGAGACCCACTGCCTTTAAGGCTAGGTGGTACAATGCATCATGGTAGGAGAGCTTGGCAAGGCAAAGCCATTTACCTTATGGGCAAAAGGAGGAAGAGGAATAGTCTGGAGTCCACCTCTCCTCCAAAGGCACACCTCCATTTCCTATGAGCTTTCACTTAGGTCCCACCTCTTAAAGGTCCCACCACTCTCTCCTGCTTCATGCTGGGAAACAAGCTTTAACATGAGAACCTTGGGGAGCACTGAGATCCAAATTGTAGCAAGCTACTTGGAATCGATGTCTCCCCTCTCTTCTTTTTAGTTTTGTAATTGCTACAAAAATAGAGTAGCTAAGATTGAATGTTGGAGACATTGTTACAGAATGCTTGTATCTGAAGGGACAGTTTGATCTATTAGGTAATCCTTTCCAGCATGAATCATCTGTAATGTCAAAGCTTTTGCAATGAAAGGGACTTTGGAAATGCTACGTGTCTGGTTTAAGTTCAAAGGAGCAAATCCATGCCTTATAATGATCCTGTTGAAATGCAATTTTCATCCATAGTAACAAGTCCTAAAAATGTGTTTCTTTGCATCTTAAAGCAACAGAAAAAATGCCATTAAACCAATGAGTCAGTTCTCCATGACAGCAAGCACACTGAGAAGTGTAGTCTGGTGCTTTCTGGGAGAAAGCCATGAAGAGATGGAAATAGTGTTACACTCACAGTTCAGAAGCACATCCTAACATAGAGAACCCAATGTGGAAATCATCTTAGAGCAGGATTAGTAGTTCATCTCCCTTCTGTATTTATTGATCTGACAGGAGTCTTTTGTTCATGGCTGTGTGCTCAGGCTTACAGACACTTGGTCCCGCATGGGTGATTGCACAGCTGTGGAGTCATCAGGGCCTGGATTTGAGGTCTTGGCTTGCTGTCAGAATGGCTTTGGGCAGTGACTTGATTTCTGGAGAGTATACTAATACATACCTCAATTTTTGAGGAGATTAAGTGAGGTAATATATATTTAGCTATGGTAGGGTGCTGTGGACAGTTATTATGAAAATGCTATTACTGTGATTTTTAAAAAAGCCCCTAATTTACAAATGTTTGTCGATATTGAATGAGTTAAAATGTAAGAGCTAGCCTGGCATGGTGGCATGTGCCTTTAATCACAGCACTTGGGAGGCAGAGACAGATGAATCTGTAAGTTTGAGGCCAGCCTGGTCTACATAGTAAGTTCCAGTCCAGCCAGAAATACACAGTGAGATCCTGTCTCAAAATTTAAAAAAAAAAATGCAAGTGCTGTAAGCATTTCCATATCCTGCATTACCATGTACAGCAGGCAATTGTAGAGCTGGCCTTCATCTGCATCACCCCACACAGCTGGCAGGTGTGTGCTGCTCAAAGCAGTGCTTCCCCGGTCGATGGGTCACTCTCCCTTGGTGGAGAGCAATCACCAGCTGGAAAGAAGGGCAGGGGCTTGGTGTCTGGTGGGCAGTGCCACATGCACTGGATCTCAGCCAGCTCAGTTATATAGCACCATCCTTTTAGAACAAGCAGAGGTGGGAGGGCAGTGGAGGAAGGAGCTAGTAGCATGGATACCAGAACCTTCAATACTGCTGACCATATGTGTAACCTCATAATAGCCACAGGCAACTGTGATTATTGCTGTTTGAGACTGAAGCTCTACCTGGCTAGGAGCCACTAAGGTGTGGTACCCGGGGTGTCCCTAAAGCATAAGCACTGAAGAGTAACTTGTGTCCTGCGTACAGGCTAACTTCACGGTGAAGTCCCCGCATCCTGAGGACTGGCTAGGACTTCAGTCATTGAGACACAAAACCTCCAAGGAGGTTTCAAATGCCAGGCATTATCAACATGACTGACAGGCTGCCTCTTTGTAAAATAAGACTTGAGGAGGGGGGGATTTGTTTGCTTATTTGATTTTTCTACCAGTTTACATGAATAATGAATTCAAATCAGGAAAAGCTGTTTATTTACTAACAGAGCATCACAACAAGCAAGCAGAGCACAGAAATAGAAGAGGGAAGACTGAGAATGTTAAAACTGGAAGGAACCCCAGATCGAACTAGCTTCCATTGACAGGGAAGCCACGATGCAGAGGGACACGTGTGTCAGCGGATTACCAAACCCCTGAAAAGGCTTACCTTGACTTGAGTTCTGGAGGTTCCCAGTCATGAGAAAGCAAGTGCTCTCATTGTTTTGCATCAGTGGCAAGGTGCTGGGAAAGACATCATAGGATAGTTTTCTGTTGGTAATACAAGGTAGGATAGAAAGTGAATTAGGTACATTTTGGACTTACCAAAATAGGATAGATAATGGAATATTTTCTCTGAATTTGTCAAATGCAAATGGACTAGACATTGTTGATGATGTATATATTGCTTATATATTGTATATAGTTATTGTACTTACTGTACAAGTTTTTCTTATATAGTTATAATTGTTTTATTTTTATTTTTATTAGAAAAAAGGGGAAATGTGGTGATATTTTATTTGTATGTTAATAAATAAAGTTTGCCTGGAGATCAGAGGAAATAGCAAACCATTAAGTAAACATAGAAGTCAGGCAGTGGTAACACACGCCCTTAATCCGATCACGTGGCAGGCAGGGTCTCTGTGTGTTCAAGGACACACTAGGGAACAGAGTCAAGCGTGGTGACACACGCCTTTAATCCCAGTACCAACCATAGAGACCTGGAGGTCTATACAGACAGGCAGTAACAAGGAAGTGAGGTAGCTGGGCTAAGAGCCAATGAGAGGGCAGAACAGCAAGGCAATAAAGGTGTGGGTAGACAGGAAGTAACTTACTTTTGGTAGCTGCAGAACTGGGGAGGTGAGGTTGGTGGCTATCACTATTTCCCTGATCTCTAAGGCTTTCACCCCTATATTTGGCTTTGTGTTTTTTATTTAATAAGACCATTTAGAAATTTGTCTGCACTTGGTGGAGCAAAGCTGGTCACATCCCAAGTCAGAGAGTGAAAAGGGAAGAGAAAGTAGGCTAGGGTTCCACAGTCCCCTCAGGTGCATGTCCCCAAAGAGAAGGATGTCTCACAAGGCCACACCCTGAGGCTTTCACCACTTGTTAATGGCACTTCTCTGGGGACCAAACCTTTGGTACCTTTGGGAAGCATTGAGGACCAAAACCTAGCAGTGCATCTCTGCAGAGTTCTGCTTCTTCCCTGCAGAGAGACTGTGCTAAGGGGATTCCCTATGCTCTTTTTCCCTCAGGTAACATCTGTCGGCACTTGCTGCCCCTGGTCCAGTGCCCAACCCTCATCGTGCATGGGGAGAAGGACCCATTGGTCCCACGTTTTCATGCTGACTTCCTTCACGAGAATGTGAAAGGGTCACGGTGAGTCTCGTCACAGCCTCTGAAACTCCTGGTCACCTCAAAACCTCCAAGGAAGTGAGAGAAGCCGTAGGAAGGAAAAGAAGTGGGAGAAGTGGGGGGTCAGGGTGCATGCTCCCCATTTGGAAAGAGAGTGCCACGGGGCACAGAGGACCTGAGCTCTGGGCCCTGGGGATCCTCAGCAGAGGGACTCTGGTAAATGTCTTTGAGCACAGTGAGGCCATGTGTTCCTGGGCACTGAGCTTGTGAACAGAGGTGGAATTTTTCTGTCCCGACCTCCTAGTCCCAAATGAACATACAAAAGCTTATATTAATTACAAAATACTCAGGCTTATTATTAACTAGCTCTTACATTTCAATTAACTCATTTCTATTCATCTATATGTTGCCATGTGGCCCATGGCTTTACCAGTCCTCTGCTTTACCAGTCCTCTGCTTTACCAGTCCTCTGCTTTACCAGTCCTCTGCATCTTGGTTCCTGGGCAGTTTATTTGCATATCTTCCAATTCCACCCTCCTTCATCCCAGTCCTGTTTGATTGTCCTGCCTAACTTTATCCTGCCTTGCTATAGGCCAAACAGCTTTATTATTAACCAATGAGAGTAATACACATTCACAGAATATAGAAGGATCATACAGCAGAGCTCTGTAACAAGAGAAACTCTTTAGATTTTTAACACCATTGGTAACAATTCAATATACCTTGGGATTTTTAGCTCATTTAAAAACAATAACAATAAAAAACACCCATAAAACCAAACCAAGAAAGCAAATTGTCCTTTGCTAGCCCCCCACATGGATATAGTTATATTCTATATTTAACTCTGAAGCTTTTTTGTCACTAAAATTATACTGTGAGCTCTACAAGTTGTATCCATCTTAAATATGTACTCAGCCCCTCCATGCACCTGATTTTGATGCCTGTGGAGGGCCAGCACTGCTTAGCAAACTGAGCACCTAGCTCAGGTCCCTGTCCTCAAAGTCTCTGAAGCCAAGTGGAGAAAGCTGGTACCCCAGCTGCTCCAATGCCGGTGAGTGAGTCTTCTCAGTGATTCTTAACGGAAGGCTTCTCTGGGGATTTGGAAGTAAGGGAAGGGAGTGTTTCTTATTCCACAGCAAAATATAATTACATAGTAATTCATGTACCTCCCTATATATGAAGTGTGTGTGTGTGTGTGTGTGTGTGTGTAATTCTTTACATTGAAAGGACATTCGTCATCCTACATAGTCCTTCTGTAGCAGTTCAGCCATGAATTAAACAAATGTGAGAACATGAGCAGGAATAACAAGCACTTTGGGAAGATTGTAAAGTAAGTGGAGAAGGAAGGTAGAAGTTAGATTAAAATTACACTGTGGGTAAACATAAAGTTCATAGTAAATAAGGTGTTTTCAAACTTGACTTTTATAAAATTATAATAATACCAAGCCATGGTTGTGGCACAAAATCCAGATAGTTTATTTTCTTATTAATCTCCCAGATGTTTTCTGTTCATCTCAGTCTCTGTTTTATTTTAATTTTATACATTTAGAGTATGCAATGTGGTATTTCCATGTAGAATTTTGTATTTTAAAGATATTTTACATAAAATATCTAATTATACTTCACTACAGACTTTGGGAAAGTAGTTCCATTTTTAGATGAGATTTCAAGGCTGGTTGATGTCAAACAGTGTGTTAAGCTATTTAGTTAGTAAATGACAAGTTCTATATTTTCCTAAACAGAACTTTTTCACCACAGCACAAATGTCTCTCATGAATGTCATAGTGACGCAGCCATGCTGGGTGGCCTGGCTAACTGTCTTCTGCTTCAGAAATGACTGGTTTTTACACACTGACCCTCATGATAAATGCAGAGGCTTCCTTTAAGGAGCCAGGCTCACTAAACGTCTATCTGTGAGAAAGTTTAGCCTAGGAATTCTGTTCCAAACCTATCTCCTAGCAACAGAATACATCAATATTGGAGGAAAGTGTGCCCTTCCTGTACATTTGGTGGAAATCATTTTCTCATAACAGTATTCACTGGAACTCATGGGTTGGAGGTAAAATGTTATTAGCAACAGTTCTCTAAAACCGGTCTGTGTTTCCCACTCCTTTTGCTAAAAGAGCACTTTGTGTTGGTTGGGTACCTACAAGACCGTGGCTGGCTTCTTTGGGAGCCCCCAGAAGACAACTGGATTCCTAGAGCTGCAAATCCCTGCTGTGCATCTGCACCAGGCCTTCTGAGGCAGGACAGCTGCATACCTTGCCAGGCATGTCTTTAACTACACTTAAAGGAGTAGTCTGCCCTCACAGGATTCTGCCAAGAAGCACTCACTGTATATGAGTCACACCATGCTGCTTTTACCTCCTTGGAAGGAGACCAGCCTCCAGCTTTGTTAATGTCTCCTTCCCTTCTCTTTTTTCTCTTCATAGGAGAGGAATCATAGTCTCTTAAAAGCAAGGAGGCCTTTGTTTTAACTTTGTAGTTTTAGGCAGCTGCATTTCTCCCTCTGAAACTCTTGTATAAAATCCATAGTCAGAGCTGTTCTAATTGCAGCAGTAAGGTGAACAGACCCTGTCTTTGAGGTCCTCGTGCCCGATCCTAGTTTCAGACTTCCCTCCTGGCTGAAGGACTTCTCGCCTGGCTTGTCTGCCAGCCTCTGGGTGGACATTCCCCATTACAAAGCATACAGCAGCCATCCGAGAAATCTTGTCGAGCGGTAATTGGTACCCATCATACTCTAGAGCTGGTGTGAAGAGGCTCTGGGAGGCAACAGAGCTAGACTGACTGGAGAGGCTGTGACTTCACAGCTAGGTCAAGCCACTGTGCTGTGACCCAGCTAGCTTGACTACCACAACAAAGTTAGAGAGTTCCTGCCTTAGCTGTCTTCTAAGAAAGACTTTCAACTCTGCAGTAACGCCAGAGCATCCCCCATGCAACCATCAGCTCTCCATGTTCAGTTCAGAGTTCACTAAACAACATGACATTCCCAACACTTTATTATAACTCAAGGTCCCTGGCATTGGACATGATTTTGCACAACTATAGGCTGTAAGTGTTCTGAACATATTTAAGGTAGGTAAGACTAAGATGTAGTATTTGGCAATATAGACCTATTGGGTGCATTTTTATTTAGAGTATTTTATTAATTTTTTTTCTGCATTGCTGAGGGTGAGGTCAGGGCCTCACACATGCTAAATATGCATTCTGCCACTAAGCAACACCCTCAGCCTCAAGATTGTCAACATGTGGTAGCTTAATGAAGACATCACTCCATTACAACACAAACATCCATCTTCTCTCAGTTCTAGAGATGTTGACAGAGTAAGTCTCTTCCGAGTCCTCTCTCCCCAGCTCATAGACGGTTTTTTCTCTGATCCTGTGACCCAATTGGCTTTCCTTATAAGGACACTAGTCATAATGGATCAGGATATGACCACATTTTGAACTAAGTCACTTCTTTAAAGATGTTGAGATTTCACCATGTGATTGGGGTTGGGAGAGCAGTTCATTCCATGAAAGTGTTTTTGAGAAGGCTTCAGATCTCAGGAATTAACAGAAGCCGGAGTCTGCATTTCAGGTCATGGCTCAGTATCTCCTGCTCAGGGAAGCCTCCTTACCCCATGGTCACATGGCTCCTTATTCATACCTTTTAAAACAGCTCTCAGAATGTGATTTCATTTTTATCCTATAGAATAGCTCTCTCAGGATATAACCTAACACATCTTACAGGCTCTGTGCATGTCGGGGGAGGGAGGAGGAAGGAAGGGCAAAGGCAAAAAGCATATGTACAAACAGGAGCAGAAAGCACCCAGAGGGCAGAGTCTGTAGTGGCCCAGCTGCATGGTGAGTCAGGCTTGGGAGCCAGGCAAGTGGGAGAGAACGGGGTAAAGTCAGTGTGTACAGAGCGACATTGCAGGTTTGTGTCAAACAAGAGGAAAAGCCAAGGGAGTCTTGTCTGGAAATAAAAGGATGCTGAGTGGCATTTGTGGCCTTGAGATTAAGGGTTATTTGACTGTGCACCTTTGAGCATTGCAAGTGACATCTCTAGCTTGTTTTCTGGTATGTAAATTGTAGGTGCAAGGTAATAATGTCTCAACCTGACTTTCAACAGATTGAACCAACTCCACTCACATTAGGAAGGGCGATTACCTTACTCAGCCTATGGATTCAGGTCTTAATGTCATTCCCAAACACACTCAAGAATAGCCGCAATATTTTCTGATCAAATATCTGGGCACCCTGAGATCCAGTCAAACTGATATGTGAAATTAACCATGTCTGTGGAGAAGGCTTGGCAGGTACATGCTCCCCTTCACAGGGTTTTTGGGCTTGGGTGGCTTTCCTGGAGAATATGTTAACAGAGTAGAGGTGAGGGGCACAAATGGTCATCTAGGTAGGTGTTGGCTAGTTACTGTGTTCTTGTCTGGGTCACTGAAGGGAGGGAAGGCCTCTTTCTGGGGCTTCCTTGGCTCGGCAAGTCTAGCCACCAGTATAAAATGTCTTGGCCTCCTGGAGCAGTGTGAATTGGAACGTGATGGTGGAATCGGTTCACAATAGCAACTGAGTTCCTTTTCTCAGTCTTATAGCAAAGCAAGACCAGGGGCCTGGGGAGGGAGAGGCTGATGGAAGGCACCCACTGTGGCCTGTACTTTTATACCACATCTTGTTGGGAGCTCCCACCTTCATGCCCAGGTGATTCCTAACCTGGAGAAGCTTAGCAGAGGAGAGCATTCAGCTAGGCTCCCCTGTGGCCACAGGGTTAGCTCCAAACAGAAGTCACTAGCACTTACTAGGCTGAGGCCTTTTCCATTCAAAACGAGAAGAGTCTGACCCTTTCCAGGCAAATCTTAAACACTTTTTTTTTTTTTTTGCAAAACTTTTCTTAAGAGAAAAAAATAATCTTCCAGTTGGAGATTTTATATCAACCAATAAATTGTGCTTCTCGAGTCAGAATATTCATTAATTTGCTGGGCTTAGTTAGAACCTTCCTAAGGACTTACCAACAGCAGACACCAATGAAGTGCCTACAGACTGGTGCATGTGGATGCATTCTTTCTTTTGGTCCCCATGATAATCTCAGGGGTACCATTACTACCCCGTTTTCCAGGTGAAAAATGGTGACTCTGGGTGAGGGTGTAACTGGTGGTGCTGAGGCCATGCTGCCTCCGTAAAGCCCTTCACCCGCTGATGACCCCCTCAGTTTATGTCCATCTCTCACTGCAGTTGGTAGGCCCCAGCTGGATCCCTGGTGTCTCAGCAGGTCTGGGAAAGCATTGTCCTCTACACACCAGACCTGGTGGAAGTGCTCCAAGGGGGGTGTGCCCCCCCACCACAATGATTTAATTTCTTTACCATGAGTGAGACATGATTATAAGATTTAAGAAAAGAAACCTCCCCTTGAGATGTCTGCCCCCAACCCTGGAATGTCTAGTAGGATGATGTCTGGGGCGCGGTACCTTCTAGCTTCACTAGTAGGAAGACGTTTGTAGTTCTCACATCTGTGCCTTTTCCTTAGGACTTTCTCAAAAGCATGGTCAATAAAAGAAGACATCCTGTTTCTGTTATGGGCAGCCAGGTTTGCATGGCTTTGGAGGTCTGCCATTGAAGGATGAGGAAAAGGTCTGTGTAGCCTGTTGCTGTCCCGTTTCATGATGGACAAGAGCCCCTCACAAAGAACCAGCTGCTCTTCTGGTTTCCAGAGAAAGCAGAGGTGCAAACAGTCCTCCTGGTGACTTATTGGTTCAGAACATATTGAGGATTTTGTCACATTCATTCAGAGTAAAGATGCTAGAGCACGTTCATTATGGCCTTGTCGCTAGTGGACAGCTCTCACAGTTTCGTTTGAAAGCTGCAAACAGTGAGATTGGAGACAAAATGGTGCCAGTGAGATCAGCGTCTCATGCCACCATGACTGAGAGGGGCTGGATCAGCAGAGCTGAGATGACCCCCGGGTTTACCCCAAATGTCACAGCTTCTTCCCAAGAGATCTAGACTTTCCAAAGATGCCACATGCTGTAGGACCCCCTCCCTTGCAAACAGGAACTTTAAACCTATAGGGCTCCTTCACGATGTTGCACGAATCCTAAATGGTCTTATAATAAAAACCCGGAGCCGGATATTGGGGTAAATGCTGAAAGACCAGAGAGACAAAGGAACAAGCCACAGCCACTTCTCACCTCGCCAACTCCACGAGTCCTCTGAGTCAATACCTCTGAGTCCTCAGCCGAAAGGGTCTTTAGTTCCTGTCTTATCAAGCCTTCTATGCTTTTCTCTGCCCAGCCATCTCACTTCCCATCTCAGCCTTCCTAGTGCTGGGATGAATGGCATGTGTGCTTCCTAAATCCTGGTAGCAAAGGCATGAGATCTCAAGTGCTGGGATTAAAGATGTGTGTCACCACTGCCTGGCTCTGTTTCTTTTAGATTGGATTAATCTCATGTAGTCTAGGGTGGCCTTGAACTCACAGAGATCCAGACAGATCTCTGCCTCCAGAGTGCGAGGATTAAAGGTGTGTGCCACCACTGCCTGACCTCTATGGCTAATCCTGTGGCTAGTTCTGTCCTCTGATCTTCACGCAAGCTTTATTAGAGTACAACAAAGTATCACCACATCACAGCCATCTGAGATGTGTGTTTAATGGTAAGCTTTCCTACTGATTTTCCTGGAGAACGTGATTGTTTGAAATCCACTCATTGAAGCATGTGCACCCTTTTGTTGTCTGGGTAAGAACTGGGTCAGCAGCAGAGCGGCTGCCTGGCCAAGTGTTTATGCCTGGCTGTTCTGGTCCTGTTCCCATGAGGATTCACAGCAGGTTCCACAGAGAGTGAAGGGAGGATTTACACTAAGAACTTGGAAAGGCATCAAGGAGAACAATTTTCTCCATACTTTCATCAGCCTATCCATCCGTCCATCCATTTATCTATCCACCTACCCATCCACTCATTCATCCACCCATTGTCCATCCAAGCATCCACTAACGCACCCACCTGGCATCTAGAGTAGTTCTCTTATATTTTTAATATAAATAATTTCATGTTTGTTTTCCCAAGACCTAGAGATGTTGTAGAAAAACTTTAGGCTTCACCATATAGCTAAAAGAAAGTTGGGGGTGGGGGGGTGGGGAGGATTCACAGCTGGCCTCTTCCTGTCCTTCTTGGGAACAGGGAAATTGTAGAAACAGGGTGGAACAGATGACAGCTGAGTTGGCTATCTCTAGATGTACTTCAGGATGGTTAGGTCAGGGTTTCTTGGCCTCTGAACCCAACTTAATTCAGATAAATGGTTGTAGTTTGGCCTACACTTGTCCTTTTGTTACCCCACCATTCCAGGGAAACAGTCTTTTCTGTATCCTAAAAACTGCAGCTTTGAGCATCCCTGTAGCTCACGCCTGTGTGTGCAGCTGGGTCATCTTTGGGACTAGTATAACTCATCCCTTCTAAGAAGCACTTTTTAAACTTAAAAGATTCTGGTTATCATTAATAATAGCATTATTAAACTTTCAGCTGCATCTAAAAGATACCCTCAGTGTATATTTCCTTTTCACTTGATTTTCTTGCTCCTCCCACCCCAGCCATTGTCATAGCTGAGTTGCAGGAGGCCCAGCGTCTTCTGAGGGTGGCTGCCTTCCCCCAGAGTCCTCCCAATTGCCTGCTGAATTGCTAAGAGCCATCATCAGTACTGCTGCTGAAAGACCAGAGAAGCACAGAATGCATCATTGGAATTTTGCTCCAGTCTAGTTCTTCTGACACCCGGTTGTCACTGTAGACAGCATGGCTTGAACTTGAGCTTGCCTCCTAAAAGCTCTGTTTAAACTCTATTTCTTCACTTTAGAAGCTAATAGATAATATTTTTTAATTGTAGTTTTTAAATTGCAAATCAGTCTCCTCTTTGACCCACATCAGATTAAATGCAAGAGGCCTTTCCAGGACAGAGGGGTCCACCAAAGACACGATGTGACAGCTGCAGAAGTAGTCTGCGCACATGGCTGCAGATGAACCCCGTAACCCACCCCAAATTCCTGAGGCATTTTTCCATCCGTCTGCTGGCTGTAGTCGGGCTTACTTGCTCTGCAGTCTGAACATGACAGGATGGCTTGGAACCTTGCATGGAGGCTGCTGCTGGCTAAGAATTCCTGTTAGGCTTGCGCACTATGCAGATACCAAAAAAAAAAAAAA